>CM056053.1:478508811-478791311 GCA_029574335.1 Rana kukunoris
CCTTTCTCCTTCCTTCCTTCCTTCCTTTCTCCTTCCTTCCTTCCTTTCTCCTTCCTTCCTTCCTTTCTCCTTCCTTCCTTTCTCCTTTCCTTTCTCCTTCCTTCCTTTCTCCTTCCTTCCTTTCTCCTTCCTTCCTTCCTTTCTCCTTCCTTCCTTCCTTCCTTTCTCCTTCCTTCCTTCCTTCTTCTGCCTTCCTTCCTTCCTTCTTCTGCCTTCCTTCCTTCTTCTGCCTTCCTTCCTTCTTCTGCCTTCCTTCCTTCCTTCTTCTGCCTTCCTTCCTTCCTTTCTCCTTCCTTCCTTTCTCCTTCCTTCCTTTCTCCTTCCTTCCTTTCTCCTTCCTTCCTTCCTTCCTTTCTCCTTCCTTCCTTCCTTCCTTTCTCCTTCCTTCCTTCCTTCCTTCTCCTTCCTTCCTTCCTTCCTTTCTCCTTCCTTCCTTCCTTCCTTCCTTTCTCCTTCCTTCCTTCCTTCCTTCCTTTCTCCTTCCTTCCTTCCTTCCTTCCTTTCTCCTTCCTTCCTTCCCTTCCTTCCTTTCCTCCTTCCTTCCTTCCTTCCTTTCTCTTCCTTTCTCCTCCCTTCCTTCCTTCCTTTCTCCTTCCTTCCTTCCTTCCTTTCTCCTTCCTTCCTTCCTTCCTTTTTCCCCTTCCTTCCTTTCTCCTTCCTTCCTTCCTTCCTTCCTTCCTTTTTCCTTCCTTCCTTTCTCCTTCCTTCCTTTCTCCTTCCTTCCTTTCTCCTTCCTTCCTTTCTCCTTCCTTCCTTCCTTTCTCCTTCCTTCCTTCCTTCCTTTCTCCTTCCTTCCTTTCTCCTTCCTTCCTTCCTTCCTTTCTCCTTCCTTCCTTTCTCCTTCCTTCCTTCCTTTTCTCCTTCCTTCCTTCCTTCCTTCCTTTCTCCTTCCTTCCATTCCTTCCTTTCTCCTTCCTTCCTTCCTCCTTTCTCCTTCCGTTCCTTTCTCCTTCCTTCCTTCCTTCTTCTGCCTTCCAATCCTTCCTTTTCTTTCTGCCTCCTTCCATCCTTTCTCCTTCCTTCCCTTCCTTTCTTTCTCTTCTTCCTTCCTTCCTTCTTCGCTTCTTCCTTCCTTTCTCCTTCCTTCCTTCCTTTCTCCTTCCTTCCTTCCTTCCTTTCCTCCTTCCTTCCTTCCTTCCTTTCTCCTTCCTTCCTTCCTATTATTTCTCCTTCCTGCTTCCTTTCCACCTTCCTTCCTTCCTTTCTCCTTCCTTCCCTTTACTCCTTCCGTCCCTTCCTTCCTCTCCTTCCCTTCCTTTTCTCCTTCCTTCCTTCCTTTCTCCTTCCTTCCTTTCTCCTTCCTTCCTTCCTTTCTCCTTCCTTCCTTTCTCCTTCCTTCCTTCCTTTCTCCTTCCTTCCTTTCTCCTTCCTTCCTTTCTCCTTCCTTCCTTCCTTCCTTTCTCCTTCCTTCCTTCCTTCCTTCCTTTCTCCTTCCTTCCTTCCTTCCTTTCTCCTTCCTTCCTTCCTTCCTTTCTCCTTCCTTCCTTCCTTTCCTTTCTCCTTCCTTCCTTCCTTCCTTTCTCCTTCCTTCCTTCCTTCCTTTCTCCTTCCTTCCTTCCTTCCTTTTTCCTTCCTTCCTTTCTCCTTCCTTCCTTCCTTTCTCCTTCCTTCCTTCTTCTGCCTTTCTCCTTCCTTCCTGCCTTTCTCCTTCTTCCTTCCTCCTCCCTTCTTCTTCTTCCTTCCTCCTCCCTTCTTCTTCTGCCTTTCTCCTTCTTCCTTCCTCCTCCCTTCTTCTTCTGCCTTTCTCCTCCTCCAAAGTTTTTTCCAACTTCATCATTATAAAGGCCTTGCCTGCACACACAATCGTACGTCGGCACTATAAAGGGGAAATTCCATGCAGATGGCGGCACCCTTGGGGCTGCTTTAGCTGATTCCGTGTTAGTAAAAGACGATTTGCGTTTTTCTGTCTGTTACAGCGTGATGAATGTGCTATTCCCATTACAAACGATAGTTTTACCAGAACGAGCGCTCCCGTCTCATAACTTGCTTCTGAGAATACGCGGGTTTTTCACGTCGTTTTAGCCCACACACACCATCATTTTTTACAACCCGAAAAACGACATTGTTTAAAATGTCGTTAAAAAATGCAGCATGTTCGAATTATTTTTTGTCGTTTTTCAGAACCCGAAAAAATGCTGTAAAGCCCACACACCATCCTTTTAAATGACGTTTTTTAAATGCCGAAAAACGATTGTGTGTATGCGGCATTACTGTCACACATTTTGGGGACCAGTGCAAACAAAAAATGCACTGTCACTGTATAAATGACACTGGCAGAGAAGGGATAACATCAGGGACAATCAAAGGGTTAACCGTGTTCCCTGGGAGTGTTTTCTTACTGTGTGGGGGATGGACCGACTCGAGGAAGAGACACCTCTGTGTTCCTGATTAGCAGAACGACGGTCTGCCTTGTTTACATTGCGGCCGCCCAACCCGCGGTGTCCAATCACAGGGGGAGCGCAGCCTGGAACTTTTTTTTATCCAAGCTTTCAACTTCCCCCTGTGGCTGCTTTGGCCTGGCATGAGCTTATTAACTCCTCCCACTTTTTATTCTGATCTATGGTCTTCAGGGGCGTCTTTACTATGGATTGGATGCCGGGCAAACATTTTTTTTTTTTGGGCCCTCTGGAATCCACTTATCAAATATTTGCGGGCAGTGCAGGTTCAAGGGGAAGCTACTTTGTGCCCCACAAGAATGACTGGGCCCTGGCGCAGCTTTCCCTTTTGCCCTGCGTTTAAAGAGGTTTTACTGAAACTTTCTGCTTCTAGATTAGATGCAGTACTAGATAATGGCCACTAGATGTCAGCACAATACTACCATAGAGCTGTGAGTGTTTGCGAAATCTTGTGTGACATTCCAGATAAAAAATAATACAGAATGGGCCGGATTCACAAACGACTTACGCCGACATAAGTCCAAATGTGCGCCGTCGTATTTTTACGCAGATTCGCGAAACTAGATACGTCGTAAAACAAGACTTCACCCGCCCGACGTAACTTGCCTACGCATCCGGCGTACCCGTATTAAATATGCAAATGAGTAAGATACGCCGATTCACAAACGTAGATGCGCCAGGCGGAAAAGATACGCGATTTGCGTAAGGCTTACGTCCGGTGTAAAGTTACCCCTTATATAGGTGGCGCAACCCATTCAAAGGTATGGACCAGGGAACAGCCGTCTTATGTTATGTCGTTTACATAGTACTACGTGAATAGGGCTGTGCGTAGGAGGACATATCTTAGGCAGCTATTTTGACGTGACTTTGGGCATGCGCACTGGGATGCGTCCAAGAGCCGACGCATGCGCAGTTCGTTTTTTAAAGCTCAGCCCATCATTTTGCATGGGGTCACGCTTCATTTAAATGTTACACGTCCACTTCCACCTAATTTGACTTAGTCGGCTTACGCCGACAACTATACGCTACGCCGGCGCAACGTTGAGCGCATATTCTTTGTGAATAGCATGCTTGCCGCTCAACGTTATGCCGGCGTAGCGTAAAGAAGATACAATACGGCGGCATAAAGATGCACCCAGGTACGTGAATCCGGCCCAATATATTCTCCTCTTTTTCATTAACCACTTGCGGACCGCCACATGTACATATACGTCGGCAGAATGGCACGTACAGGCACATTGGCGTACCTGTACGTCCCTGCCTAGTACGTCCCCCCCCCCCGGTACATGCGGCGGTCCCCGTGGCTGTCCGAGCGATCCGGAATGAGGGGGCGGCTGTTGGTTTTTGTCTGCCCCCTCCGGATCGCTCCCAGCCAATCCGCGTCCTCCCTGCCGTGTCACTTCCTCCTCCTGTGTAATGTAATGTAGGAAGGAGGAAGTGAAGTAATCTCTCCTCTAGGGTGGTATTTTCAACCGCCGCTGAGGAGAGATCACATCCCAAGTGAGTCTGCACAACACTACACTGACACCAGGACACATAGGCACATTAACCCCCCCAATCACCCCCCCCCCACCCCCCTGTCACAGTGTCACTGAATGCAGTGATCATATATTTACTGATCACTGCATTTAGTGTCGGTGTGACAGGCAGTTAGTGTTAGGTGCAGGGTAGCCCCCTACCCCCCCCCATTTATAACGTTTTAACCCCTTGATCACCGCCATAGTTAACCCTTTCACTCCCTATTGCCAGCGTCACTAAACGATCGTTTTTCTGATCGCTGTATTAGTGTCACTGTTGCCGCTAGGTAGCTATTTTTATTTATTTTTTTACTAAAGACATGTGGCTAAATAAATTTTGACCTAAATGTTTGACTAAAATGTAGTTTATTTGATCTTTCTTATAACAAAAAGTAAAAAATATTGTTTTTTTTTTCAAAATTGTCGCTGTATTTTTGTTTATAGCGCAAAAAATAAAAATCGCAGAGGCGATCAAATACCACCAAAAGAAAGCTCTATTTGTGGGAAGAAAAGGACGCCAATTTTGTTTAGGAGCCACGTCGCACGACCGCACAACCGCACAATTGTCAGCTAAAGCGACGCAGTGCCGAATTGTAAAAACGCCTCTGGGCATTTAGCAGCATATTGGTCCGGGGCTTAAGTGGTTAAAGCGGTATTAAACCCATTGGCATTGTCTCCTTTGTTCTACTTTTTTTTTTAATGTATAAATAAAGATTAAAAAAAAAAAACACACAGAAGCAAACATTTATTATAATGCACCTTACCAATTATTAGATGTTGTTTTTTTGTTTTTTTATTGGAATCCACAGATTTTTTTTTTACCACAATTTTAACACTCCGTTTTTACTGCGTTTTTACATTCATTTCAATGGAGAGGGGCATGGGGAGCGTTTTCTGAGCGTTTTAATAGCGATATTTTTACCGCGAAAACACGGCAAAAACGCACCAGTGTGAAAGGGCTCTTAGGGTGACCACATGTCCCGGATTTCCCAGGACAGTCCCGCATTTTGTAGGTCTGTCCCGGGCACCTTTATTCCAGGACAATACAGTGTCCCAGAATGAAACTAACACAGCCACCCCCCACGGGACCATCTGATGCCCCCAAAAAAAGGCCTCCATAGGTCTCGGCCGGCCAGGACAGGTACTGTCAGTGAGTGAAGTGGTGATGCGGCGGCCTTTTTCGGGGCGTGATCAGTGTATCTGGGTAGAGCGCGCACCCGCTGCACCAGCTGCGCTGTGATTTGGCACATCACAGGATGATTTTTTTTGGGGGGGGTCCCTGAATAGCAGTTTGGAAATGTGGTCACCCTGCACCCTTCTCATTCAATGACCTCTAGGATTTTAGGATGAGAGATCTCGGTAGGACGGGCGTGCTCCGGTACCTTCCATTGTCCTCCGTCTCCCAGCCTTTTTCTGTATTTTCTCCTGCAATGTTCCCTTTTAATCATCCGCGGTATTTGATTTGCTCGAATCCTCCCGGCTCGGAGATTACGATCGTGTCCTCCCGCTGTCAGTGTCAGTACAATGTACTGGAGTCTATTAGCCCGGCTCCGTGTTCCGGCTTTGTACGCCTTTGCGTTCTTGACATTTCAGCTGGAGATGATAGACTACGAGGACAATGGCAGCTGTCACTGTGAGCTCTGTAAGTGCCCGCAGCCTCCATAGAGCACATATCCCTCTCATACAATCAACAGGTGTCTTCCATCGACCCCTCCTGTGTAATGAGAGATGAAACGCAGGATCTGCCCTATACCAGCCTGCAGAGGGTCAGGACTGCTGACCTCCGAGGACTGTGCGCACTGACTGATCAATCATTTATTTAGCTTTACGCACTGAAGATGACTCTGGAATAAAGAGTCCGAGCCAGTGATTGTCAGCTTATCAGCTAAACGGGGCCTCGGATGTGGCCCCTGACATCACCAAAGGGCCGCACATAAGGTTCAATATACCAGGGCTTGGAATTCAGCTAAAAAAGTTAGGAGCCAGGAACGTGCCCCGTCCCGCCAAACTCGCGCGCAGAAGTGAACGCACACGTGAGTAGCGCCCGCATATAACGGTGTTCAAACCACACACGTGAGGTATCGCCGCGATTGGTAGAGCGAGAGCAATAATTCTAGACTTTTTATTTTTTGCTAGGACTGCGACTTTGTGGCAGACAAATCTGACAACAAGTGACACTTTTTGGGGACCAGTGCTAAAAAAAAAAAATTCACCGTCACTGTAAAAATGATACAGGCAGGGAAGGAGTTATCGCCGATCAAAGGGTTAACTGTGTTCCCTGGGTGTGCTTTCTTAAGCTAGCCCTACACCAGGGCTTGACAAATTTTGCTTGGAATCTAGGAGCCAGCTAAAAAAGGTTAAGAGCCAGAAAACGCGCCCCGTCCCGCCGAGCTCGCGCGCAGAAGCGAACACATACGTAAGCAGTGTTCGCGAGGTATCGCCACGAGCGAGAGCAATAATTCTAGCCCTAGACCTCCTCTGTAACTCAAAACGTGCAACCTGTAGAATTTTTTAAATGTTGCCTATGGAGATTTTAAAGGGTAAAAGTTTGTCGCCATTCCACGAGCGGGCGCAATTTTAAAGCGTGATATGTTGAGTATTAATTTACTCGGCGTAACATTATATTTTACAATATATAAAAAAACATGCTCTCGCCTGGCACCAGAAACGATCCTGCTGGGTCTGGCATCAAAACATGCTGTCCGCTGGGCACTAGAACACGGTCTCGCCTGGCACCAAAACACGCTCTCCGCTGGGCCCTAGAACACGCTCTCGCCTGGCACCAAAACACGCTCTCCACTGGGCATTAGGAATGCTCCCTCTGGGCACTAGAACACACTCTCGCCTGGCACCAGAACACAGTCTCCCGCTGGGCACCAGAAACGCTCCCGCTGGGCACTAGAACATGCTCACGCCTGGTGCCAGAAACGATCTTGCTGGGCCCTAGAACACGCTCTCGCCTGGCACCAAAACACACTCTCTGCTGGGCATTAGGAACGCTCCCTATGGGCACTAGAACACGCTCTCGCCTGGCACCAAAACACGCTCTCCGCTGGGCATTAGGAACGCTCCCTATGGGCACTAGAACACGCTCTCACTTGGCACCAGAACACGGTCTCCCGCTGGGCACCAGAAACGCTCCCTCTGGGCACTAGAACACGCTCTCGCCTGGCACCAGAAACGCTCCCGCTGGACACCAGAGCCCGCTCCCGCTGGGCACTAGAACATGCTCTCGCCTGGCACCAGAAACAATCTTGCTGGGCCCTAGAACACGCTCTCTGCTGGGCACCAAAACACGCTCTCTGCTGGGCACCAGGAACGCTCCCTCTGGGCACTAGAACACGCTCTCGCCTGGCAGCAGAACACGGTCTCCCCCTTGGCACCTCAATCATTTTTATTGAGTAACATTTTTCATCTGGAGATACGTGGAGCAGCTGACTGTCTCCTTCATGAAAATCATAAGTGTGCTCAACGATCAGCGGCAGATGAAAAAACAAAATCTTTTTTATTGGCGAGCATCTGTTCTGATGCGGAGATGGATGAGGGATGAAAGAGGAAAAGAATTGTCAGGGGAAGGAGGGGGGAGGGGCGAGGAATAAACTCCAGACAAAGGAAATAGGAGCTGTAGACGGTTTATTTTCAACATAATACAAAATTTCCTTCAAGATTTTCACTTATTTTTGTGATTTTTAAATCTTTTTCACTCTGCAAAGTGTACTTTAACCCCTTGCTGACCAGCTGCCATTGTCCTACTGTGGCAAGTTGGCTCGCTCTGGCAAATCGCCATAGTTGTACGTCGGCTCAGGAACTCGCTTTTGTGGGCGCGCTCTCCCATTGGCCAGCGGGGGAGCTAATGAGCGGGTCTGGCGGACTTGATGTGCCCCGGCCACCCGGGATCGTTCCCTGCAGTGACAGAACGGGGATCTGCATTTGCAAACAAAGCAGATTTCTGTTCTGACTGAGCTCCGGTCCTCCCTCCACCGGCGCCTCCATTCACAGTGTGGGCACCCAGCCGTGACAGCTTTCCGGGCCGGCACTCACTGCGCATGCGCGAGTCGTGTTGCGCTCTTCGGAGTGGACAGGCGATCTCCTAGGACCTGTCACGTGTCCCAGGAGTTTGCCTCGAGGGAGGGGCCGCCTAAGGCGAGAGGAGGAGTCGCCGAAGCAGTCCCTGGGTGGAAGTAGGAAGTGGGACAGGAAGTCCCACTCCTACAGAAGCCCCCCCCCCCCCACACACAAAAAAATGACATGCCAAATGTGGCATGTAAGGGGGCGAGGAGTGCTTAAAGCGGACGTTCCACTTTTGGGTGGAACTCCGCTTTAATAATGTCACTGGCTGCCAAAAAAGTGTAAAAAATGTCACTTAGGTGTCCGCCACAATGTCGCAGTCCTGCTAAAAATAACTGTCGCCATTTCTAGTAAAAAAATTAATAAAAAATGCCAAAATTCTATCGCCTATTTTGTAGATGCGATGGCCTGGTCAGGAAGGAGGGTAAATCATTTCGGGGCTGAAGTAGTTAAGTACACACATAAACACGCGTGTGTAGACATGCATTCACATGCTGCGTTGTGTTGCATTTCAAATTGTGCTACAGTCCTTTATTTTTGCACATTCTCTCAACATCTGGTCGGTGAATGTACATGGATGTGTTCTTTATAAATAGACCCTTGTTAGGACTCTAAGGAAAACTATGATCATTGTCAGATATCAGAGTCACATAATACTTCAAAGGCTGATATCCAAGTGATGTGCCCTGAGGGAGAAGAGAGGAGCGGGAAGGCTGTATTAATTACTCGACGCGTTTCATAGACCAAAGATCCACGTCTTCAGAAGATAGTAGAAGTACATCTGAAATTGGACAAATAAATCCATTACTAGGTTATAAAATCATATACAAAGGAGCACGGAGTTCTCCAATACATTCACTGAAGTACTTACCTATGTTACCATGGTTACCAAAGTGCATTAGACTCAACAAATGTCCATTGCAAAGCCACCACACCGCGCTCAGAGCAGTCTAATATCCCTTAAAGAGCATCGCCACTTTTATTGAGAGAGAAAACCCCTCCCCCTCTGGGTGATCTATGTACATTGCAGGGAGTTTAACCACCTCAATCCCAGGCACTTTCACCCCCTTCCTGCCCAGGCCGATTTTCAGCTTTCAGCGCTGTCAGGCTTTGAATGACAATTACGCGGCCATGTAACACTGTAACCAAATGAATTCTTAATAATGTTCTTTACACAATCAGAGCTTTCTTTTGGTGGTATGTAATCACTGCTGGGGTTTTTATTTGTTTTATAAAACAAAAAAGAGAAAGAAAAAAGGAATATTTTGAAAAAGAAAAACGTTTTTCTGGCAGTAAATTTTGTAAATAAGTAATTTTTCTCCTTCACTGATGTGCGCTGATGAGTTGGCCCTGATAGGCTCAACTGATGGGCACTGATGAGGCAGCATTTATGGCCACCGATTAGGTGGCACTGATAGGTGGCACTGGTGAGCACTGATAGGCGGCACTGATGGACATTGATGGGAAGCACCGATAAGCAGGCAATGATGGGCACTGAAAGGCAGCAATGACTGGCATTACTAATGGACACAGATTGGTGTCACTGATGAACTGGGGTGAAGATGAACTTCACCCCAGTCTGAGGTCCAGAGCAATCTGGAGCAGGTTTTCATCAACAATGTCTCTGTACATTGCTGCATTCATCTTTCTTCGATCCTGATTGGTCTCCCAGATCCTGCCACTGAAAAACATCCCCACAGCATGATGCTGACACCACCATGCTTCACTGTAGGGATTGTATTGGCCAGGCGATGAGCGGTGCCTGGTTTCCTCCAAACATGACGCTTGCCATTCAGACCAAAGAGTTCAATCTTTGTTTTTCATGGTCTGAGAGTCCTTCAGGTGCCTTTAGGTAAACTCCAGACAGGCTGTCATGTGCCTTTTACCGAGGAGTGGCTCCGTCTGACCACTCCCCCATACAGGCCTGATTGGTGGAGTGCTGCAGAGATGGTTGTTCTTCTGGAAGGTTCTCCTCTCTCCACAGAGAAATGCTGGAACTCTGTCAGAGTGACCATCGGGTTCTTGGTCCCTTCCCCCCGATCACTCAGTTTGGCCAGGCAGCCCGCTCTACCAAGAGCCCTGGTGGTTCCAAACTTCTTCTGTTTACGGATGATGGAGGCCACTGTGCTCATTGGGACCTTCAATGCTGCAGACATTTTTATGTTCCCTTCCCCCAATCTGTGCCTCCATCCTGTCTCAGAGGTCTACTGAAAATTTGGTTTGGTTTGTGCTCTGACATGCACTGGTAGCTGTGGGACCTTCTATAGACAAGGGTGTGCCTTTCCAAATCATGTCCAATCAACTGAATTTACCACATGTGGACTCCAATCAAGTTGTAGAAACATCTCAAGGACGATTAGTGGAAAAAGGAGGCACCTGAGCTAAAAAAATTAAGCGGCATGGCAAAGGTTGTGATACTTATATACATGGGATTTTTTAATTTCTAATAAATTTGCAAAGATTACAAACTTCTTTCACCTTGTCATTATGGGGAATTGTTTGTAGAATTTTGAGGAAAATCATGAATTTAATACATTTTTGAAATAAGGCCGTAGCGTAACAAAATAGTATCTTGATGTCCAAATAGCTTAACTCAAATGGTTAACATTTGGCGTTTTGCACAGTAGAGTAGGAACTGGAAGAAAAGGGATTGTTGGCCAGCTTGAACACGTATTTGCAATATATGCAAACCTTGACCTCTGCTTGGACCCTGATTACTCGACTTGGACATGACCTACTGCCTCATTCCGTCCTGTCCTGTCTCCTAAACGTATCCATCCTGCGACCTCTTGGTGGGGCAAACCTGAGGGTCCTGACATTTATACTCCATTCATTTAAACACTAGCCCCAGCAATGTCCCGATACGTCATAGTTTTGAAGTGGTTATACCATTATGATGCCTGCAGCTACGAGCATCATCTCAGGATCTTTTGTTTTTCAGGCAATGATGTTCTTTTTTGAAAAAGCTATCTCAGCGGCTAATTAGCCGATGAATCGATTTTACAGGCAGCGGAAGAGCTCCCCGATTCTGGTTTCCATCCCAGGCTTTTCCGGCCTCACCAGGAAACACAGGACTAAAGCCAACAGTCCTGCTTGCTGACCATAGAGATGACCTAGGACCGGAATGTCTCCAATCATTTCTGTGGCCTAAGAAACCGGAAGTAGCGAGTATTCCTTCTTGTTTCGCCAGGATGCAAACAAGCCATTACCGGCTTGGGAAAGCATTAGATCAAACCGATTTTGGTGTGATCAGATGCTTTTTTGGGCAGAGGATAGAGCTGAATAATAGATCCCAGATTTTTCAGTAAAGAGTACCTGTCACTTCCCATGCTATCACAAGGCATTGTGACGGTCTGGGTCTGTCTCTCCTGAATGATGGTGGGTTTTCGCCATATTTTGGAGAGACGAACACCTTAATTATACAGCTGTGTGGTCAGCTTTTTAAGTCTGACCTGAATAGCATTCAGGGCTCCACCCTCCCGAGGAGACCAGGCATGCAAGGGAAAGTGCAGGTGTGCACTGAATAAGCTGGAGAGTGCAGGATGCACTGTGAGAAACCCCAGAGACCTGAGTGAGGTTGCTGACAGGAGTCAGGCCGTGTACACACGGCAGAGAACCTCGACGGGCAGAACACATCCGTCGAGGTTCTCTGCCGGCCGTCGAAATCGGTGACCCGCCCGTCGGGAATGGCAACCAGCCATTCATCCAGGCGGGCCGTCGAGCAAAAAGAGAGCGTGCTCTCTTTTCGCTCGACGGGATTCCCGACGGGCGGGGCGAGCCAGGAGCATACACACGGCCGAGGTCCTCGCTGGAATGCAGCTTCCAGCGAGGTTCTCGCTGGTTTCCAGCGAGAACCTCGGTCGTGTGTACGCCGCTTTAGGAAGGTTCCATGCTGGAGCCTAAGCAGTTGGGCTACTGCTGAGGAGAGCCAGGTGGCTCGGTATTTTCTTTACACGTGTAAGCCAGGAGGCTGAAGGTATCGTTTTGTGTGGACAGTGAAAACCCCTGCGTGGGAAACCTATGTTTGGACTTTTGTTTATTTTTGCCTTTTCAATAAAACTGGGCCAACAAGCCCTTAAAGACAGTTCCTGACTGGCGTGAATCGCTTAAAACGCATATCCCACTGGAGCTAACAACCCCCAATATTACAGCATGTTGTTCATCCCTTGTGATAACAATAAAGTTGATAAAAAAATAAAAATTAGACAGTAAATAAATAAATAGACTAACTCTAAAAAAAATTGTTTAAAGCACCCCCATTCCCCCTGTGCTTGTGCGCAAAGGTGAACCCATGGGACGTTCTTTCACGCATACGTAGACCGATATCACACCACACATGTGAGGTATTACCGTGAACATTAGATCGAGAGCAAAAATTCTAGCCCTAGACCTCTTGTATAACTCTAAAGTGGTAACCTGTAAAGGCTTTGAAATCATTTTCTACGAGCGTGCGCAATTTTAAAGCATGACATGTTAGGTATCTATCTACTCGTTGTAACATCATATTTATATTTTTATTTTTAATGAATTTGTAAAGATTACAAACTACTTTCAAGTTGTCATTATGAGGAATTGTTTTGTAGAATTCATTAATTTTAAAGTGAAGCGATGTGAAAACTTTCCGTAAGCACTGAATGTTTTCAGTCAAATCCTATGTGGTAGCTGAGTTAAGGGGATACGCAGGTCACCAATAGATTTAGCCTTCTGTAGCCTTACATATACTAAATGTTGTTATACGTGGCCCCATGTTGATGTCTAAGGACCTCTTTACCTCGTAAGTTGACCACCACTATTCTACACCAAGGTTGGTGACTGTAGGACTCTGGAGACTCGAGGGGTTGGCTCCTCAGCTGAATATAGAGAAATTATTGTGTGATGGATATTATATAATTACATGTGTCTCTACAGTGGCGGCTGGTGCTCAAAAGTTTTTGGAGGCACAAACCAACTGAAGAAAAAAAAACATCAATTGCCGCCACTGTGCCCATCAATTGCCGCCACTGTGCCCATCAATTGCCGCCACTGTGCCCATCAATTGCCGCCACTGTGCCCATCAATTGCCGCCACTGTGCCCATCAATTGCCGCCATTGTGCCCATCAATTGCCGCCACTGTGCAGATTAAATGCAGCCACTGTGCCCATCAAATGCAGCTACTGTAACCATCAATTGCTGCCAGTGTGCCCCCCTGCCCAGTACTTACCTGTACCTGTTTCGGGTCAGCGCTGTCCTCAATCCGTCCGAGTCCTCGATGTCTTCTTCCGTCCTCTTCTGCTATCATTGGATGCTTGATAGGTGTCCAATCACAGCACCTGTCGCTTCAGCCAATCGGGTGACAGGTAACCAGACCTGGTGCACCTGATTGGCCGAGAGGTGGGTCAGTGTTCCAAAAGCGATTTATTAAATTCCCTAAGGGCCCTTTCACACGAGCGGACGAACGGTCCGCTTTTCCTAAGTCCGTTTACGGACTCACAATGCTTCCCTATGGGATCGCGGACGTTAGCGGATGAGCATCCGCTAACGTCCATAATCCTCCGCCTCCGTCAAGATCCGTTTTTTTGGACGGAAGAAAATCCTATTTTTCTTCCGTCGATCGGATCAGATGAATACGGACACACGGTCCGTATTCATCCGATTCCCCATAGGGGAATAGCGGAGGAAAGACAGGGCGGTCCCTGCACAGTGTGCGGGGACCGCCCTGTCAGCCGACAGCTCAGCAGGGATTTTACGGAGGAATCCCCGCTGAGCAAAAGGGCTAACGGAGCGGATCAATACGGATCCGCTCCGCGTGAAAGAGACCTAACACAACACTGAGTAAACAGCGAACACGCAGCACTGTTTATAAATTTGGAAGCTCTAATCAGGATGCCTATTGGAGCCAACGGCTCTAATCAGGCATTTCCAAATACACACCCGCTGCTGTAATTCAGATGCCCGGCACCCAGACAACTAAGTAGGGGGTGGCAGCAGTGACAATAGATAGATTCATGCAATGCATGAATCTATCTATTGGTGATTGACGGGTGCAGGAGTGAGGGCACTGGCACTCCTGTGCCCTCTATGGACTGCCCATGAGATGGGGATTGAAGATCCAGGCAACCCAAGAATGATTCTCTCTATTGCCTAGCCCTGGTAAATCTGGTATTTGACTAACCTACTAAGTTCCATCGCGCCCTTCATCTCCCGCTCCTCCTCTGGGTATTGCAGCTTTTTTCAATTTGTAATTGCAGATCCACAGTGAGAATAAGGTCATCATTTTTTAAAACCTTAGTGCTGTATGTGATAATTTGGTCATATTTTTAGCTTTATGATATTGGTTAGTTTTAAACCTGAAGGTCCTTAGGCTGGTCGCATATTGTCCGTGTTCTGGATCGGGGGACAGTTGGTAGTACAAGTATAATCACTGCTCGTTACTTTCTGCTCCACAAGACAGCAAGGAAGCAATACACGGGCCTGTAGAATCCAACCAGAGAAATGTAGCTTGTCCTGGATACTCGGCATGGATTATATCGCACTCGGGAGCCGGCCGTGTACTGGACACCGCTGAGATTCCAATATATTGATGTTCTAATTCTACACAACTGGTTCATTTTCTTTCCAGTAAATCAATTGTCTTGGGTCCCAGCAGTTTAGATGGCAGTTGTCCTTTCAATATGTAGAACATTTGTGTTACAGCTTTCATAAATCTGGGCATTTCAAACTGCCAAAGCCATGTGCAAGTTTTGACTTTTTCTGTGGAAGTCCAGCCCTATCCCCCCTCCATCTCTCAATCTTTCCTGTTGATTATTTATTGTGATTGTAGACTCTCATGAAGATGAATGAAGTGAACGCATGTGAGCAGGTAACATGGCGTCCCTTAGGGAGTGGAGTCTGAGGGCCAACCGGGGGTTTCGTCAGGGACTCCCTGATGGAGGTTTAGACTTGGCTGCGTGCTGACCCCAGGTCACGACTAGAGACCTGATGGAGGTTTGGACTTGGCTGTATGCTGGCCCTCAGGTCATAACCAGGGACCCCCTAATGGCAGTTTATACTTGGCTACATGTTGGGTTGGTCCCAGATCATGACCAGAAACCCCCTGATGGAGGTTTGGACTTGGCTGCATGCTGACCCCAGGTCATGACCAGAGACCCCTTGATGGAGGGTTTGGACTTGGCTGCATGCTGCCCTGGGTCACGACCAGAGACCCCCTGATGGAGGTTTGGACTTGGCTGAATGCTGGCCCTGGTTCACAACCAGAGACCCCCTCATGGAGGTTTGGACTTGGCTGCATGCTGGCCCTGAGTCATGACCAAGAACCCCCTGATGGAGGTATGGACTAGGCTGCATGCTGACCCTGGGTCCCCTGATGGAGGTTTAGACTTGGCTACATGTTGGGTTGGCCCCAGGTCACGACCAGGGACCCCCTGATGGGGCATTAGACTTAGTTGCACGCTGGCGCTGGGTTGTAACCTGAGACCCCGTAATGGCGGTTTGGACTTGGCTACATATTGGGTTGGCCCCAGTTCACGACCAGGGAGGTTTGGACTTGGCTCTTGATCACAACAGGGAACCCCCTGATGGAGGTTCAGACTTAGCTGCATTCTGGTACCAGGTCACCAGGTCACGACTCCTAAGCTGCACATCCAAGCAGGCTGGGACATGGAACAGTATCATACAGGGGGAAAGAGTGGATCAGACCAGGCAGCAAGACTGCAGACCCCAGCACAGGAGCGTATTGGATGAGCAGAAGATCCTGCTAGGCGGCAGGACCATGGACCACAGTGGAGCAGAGTCAAACATGAGTGAGACAAAGAAGAGCCAGAATACAGCCCAGGGGTTGGGGCAGGTGGCAGAATTTCACATCTAAGAGACATCCAATGTCAGTACATCCACTAAAGAAACGGGCAAGAAAAAATGGGCGGGGAGGAGCTTGGAAGGGAAGGGTAAGCATTGCACTGGCACTAGACATGTGGAGGCTAATCCTTTAAATTGGTGAGGTCAATTTATTGATATGTGCCTATGACGAAAAAACCCAAAAATGGGTGCTGGAGCCTGGCAGAGGGTGGGAATTAGGAAGGTGACACAGACCATTGAACAACATTGAAGATCGAGCAGGAGGAGACCAAATTCAGCTTTTCAAGGACGTGCTTTGCAAATGGCATCAGATGCTGTTATCTTTGCATCTGCTGAATCATGGCATATGGTTTCTAAGATTTGTTGTTCTTTTTAAGCATGCATGAAGCGTAGCTGCTGATATTTTTATTTATTTATGTTGCTGTATTTTCTCCAATCTGCTCAGCGTAACATCAAACTCGCCCATCAACTTTCAGTTGATACTGCTGTAAATTAGAGCAACAACAACATGGTGTCTTGATGTCCAAATAGCTTAAAGGGGTTGTAAAGCTTCGTGTTTTTTCACCTTAAAGGATCACTAAAGGATTTTTTTTTTTAGCTAAATAGCTTCCTTTACCTTACTGCAGTCCTGGTTTCATGTCCTCATTCGTTTTTGCTTTGAAGTTGCTTTAATTCTGCTCTGATCTCCGCACTTCCTGCTTGTCTGGCTCCTTATGAAAAATCTCATGGCAGCTTTTCACTGTGGTCCAAGCTGTCATTACTGTGTGTCTAAAACTCCTCAGAGCCAATCAGATTCATTTAAAAAACAAAACACTGCACTGGATTTGTTTGTTTTTGTTCTGTGTGTCTCTCTACTTCACAGAAACATGAAACCAGTTTAAAAGTGAAACTAACCTGGAGGCACATTATATGATTGATTTTTATCTATTTTTAATCATTTTTAAAAGGAATCAGATAACTTTTATGTCTCTCTATACCCTGTAAAAAAAAAAGTTTTTCCTTTAGTGACCCTTTAATGCATCCTATGCACTAAGGTGAAAAAACACCTTGCAGTCACCGGCCCCCTGGGCCCCCGTTTTACTTACCTGAGCCCCGAATCTCTGTGGGCACGTTGCTTTCCCTTAGGACTTGTCGGCTCTTCATTGGATGATTGATAGCAGCGCAGCCATTGGCTCCCGCTGCTGTCAATCAAATTCAATGATACAGGGCCGAGTCACACAATTGGTGTCTATGAACACCAATTGTATGGCACGGGCGTGCGCCTGCAAGGTGACCCCCTCAGGATAGAGCTTTCCAGAGGGGGTTAGCTCTTGAGGGGAGGAGCTGGTATGGTAAAAAGAATGATTTCCCCCACTGGGGTTTTCAAGGCAGCAGAGATTGAAGAATGTGACAATGAAAATTATAAAAATATAATTTATTGATAGAAACCGCAAAGTATGGTATGTTTGTTGTGTTTTTTTTTTTTTTTTTTTTTTTTTTTAACCTTTACAACCCCTTTAAACCACCAGATGTCCAGTCATGAGCAAGGCATTGAAAGGTAGAGAACATCCTCCCATAGTGAAATAGGTAGGGTTTATTTAACCACTTAAGACCCAGGCCATTATGCAGGTTAACCACTTAAGACCCGGACCAAAATGCAGGTAAAGGCCCTTGCCCCTTTTTGCGATTCGGCACTGCGTCGCTTTAACTGACAATTGCGCGGTCGTGCGACGTGGCTCCCAAACAAAATTGGCGTCCTTTTTTCCCCACAAATAGAGCTTTCTTTTGGTGGTATTTGATCACCTCTGCGGTTTTTTTTTTTTGCGCTATAAACAAAAATAGAGCGACAATTTAAAAAAAAATGCAATATTTTTTACTTTTTGCTATAATAAAAATCCCCCAAAAATATATAAAAAAACTTTTTTTCCTCAGTTTAGGCCGATACGTATTCTACCTATTTTTGGTAAAAAAAATCGCAATAAGTGTTTATCGGTTGGTTTTCGCAAAATTTATAGCGTTTACAAAATAAGGAATAGTTTTATTGCATTTTTATTAATTTTTTTTTTTTTTACTACTAATAGCGGCGATCAGCGATTTTTTTTTTTTTTTTTTTTTTTTTTTTTTTTTTTTTTTACGTGACTGCGACAATATGGCGGAGCTTCGGACAATTTTGACACATTTTTGGGACAATTGTCATTTTCACAGCAAAAAATGCATTTAAATTTGCATTGTTTACTGTGGAAATGACAGTTGCAGTTTGGGAGTTAACCACAGGTGGCGCTGTAGGGGATGTGTGGCTATGTGCTTTGTTTACAACTGTAGGGGGGTGTGGCTGTAGGTGTGACGTCATCGATCGCGTCCCCCTATTACAGGGATGACGCGATCGATGCTACGGCCACAGAGAAGCACGGGGAAGCCGTGTGTACACACGGCTCTCCCCGTTCTTCCGCTCCAGGGACGGATCGCCGCGCGCCCGCGACCCACGGCTGGGTACTAAAATCAACGTATATATACGTTGATGTGCCCAGCCGTGCCATTCTGCCGACGTAAATGTGCAGTAGGCGGTCCTTAAGTGGTTAAGGACTGTAACGGAACTATGTATTTTGCCTGTACATCTATAATAATCATGCAGTGGGGATATTATGAGGTGTAAATATCCTCTGTCTGTCTAGATGTAGATTAGGTATGCTAATGCACCTGTCTATCCCAAAGGTTAATTGATCTATTGTGTGTGTGTGTGAAAGACCTGTGTTTATCCTTAAGTGATTGAGTATTGTTCTGGGGGTTGATTGAAGTCTATTTGAGAAAGGAATGTGGCTTTGTGTCGAACTTGGGGCCCCCTGTGGAGGGAGGGGGCGGAGAGTTCCATTGTTCCTTGAGTACTCACAAGTTTGCGATTCGGCACTGCGTCGCTTTAACTGACAATTGCGCGGTCGTGCGACGTGGCTCCAAAACAAAATTGGCGTCCTTTTTTTCCCAACAAATAGAGCTGTCTTTTGGTGGTATTTGATCACCTCTGCGGTTTTTATTTTATGCGCTATAAACAATAATAGAGCGCCAATGGCGACGAGCAGCGTTTTTTTTTTTTTTTTTTTTTTACGTGACTGCGACATTATGGCGGACACATCAGACAATTTTGACACATTTTTGGGACAATTGTCATTTTCACAGCAAAAAGTGCTATAAAAATGCACTGATTACTGTGAAAATGACAATTGCAGTTTAGGAGTAGGGGGCACTGTAGGGGTTAAGTGTTTCCAATTGTAGGGGGGTGGGGCTGGACATGTGACGTCAGTGATCGGCTTTCCCTAAATCAGGGAACAGACAATCACTGACATTGCCACAATGAAGAATGGGGAAGAATTGTTTACACACACCTCTCCCCATTCTTCAGCTCCGGTGACTGATTGCGGGACACCGGCGGTGATCGGGTTCGCGGGCGCGGTCACGAAGCTGGGCTTAAAGAGACATGTACACGTACGTGATTGTGCCCAGCCACGCCATTCTGCCGACGTATATCGGCGTGAGTGGGTGCTTAAGTGGTTAAAAAAAAGTGCATAATAGCACTTTGAGCAAGTACAATGTTAAACATGGTAAAAGTGGAAGCAGGGACACTGGCTGCTTTCTACTGGATGGAAGTGACATATCATGCTCAATCATACACAACACGTTTCGTCAGCACGTCTGACGTCCTCAGGGGTCACATGACCGGACACGTTACTTCCATACATATATACTACCGTTCTCTGATTCAATCCTTCAGACATCCCATCACTGCTTGACCAGGGTGACACTTGGACCTTCTGCAATGGGTGAGTGTCAGAAACCATGAATCAGACCGAGACAGAAGTACAGTTAAATCACACTTGTTTAATAATAAGAAGAAGATACACGGAGTAAGTATAGTCAAAACATAGCCAGAGTTCAGGAACCGGATCGAATAATAAGCCAAGCCAAATGTCAGAAAGCCAGAGATAAACATAGTAGAACAGCAAACAGAATCTGGAGCCAGAAGGAATGTCAGCCAAGCAAGTCTTCAACAGGAATGCAGGAGATGTTGACCATGGCGAAGGCAGAGATCAACTGAGCTGGACGGCTTAAAGCGGAGCTCCACCCAGGAAAACAACATTTTGCCATGTTTAAAAAAAAAAAAAAAAGAAACCTGAAAAAATAAAAAAAATACTCACCCGAAATAGCTGTTGCTATGCGGAAGTCCGTAATCTGCCTCTTCCACTCCGCAGTTTGATTTCTTCTTGTCCTTCTCCTTGTGAAAGGGGCGCGCTGCTTTCTGGGAACTGTGTGTGTTCTCAGAGAGCAGCCGCCCATTCACAAGCCAGCGTGAGACTCACGCAGGCGCAGTAGGAAACGGGCAGTGAAGCCGTACGGCTTCACTGCCTGTTTCCCATAGTGTGAATGGCGGCGCGGGACCCGGAGCGATCGTGGGACCGGCATCGGGGGGGGGGGGGGGGGGGCCGTCAGCGCGGGCGCCTAGGACAGGTAAGTGTCCTTATTTAAAGTCAGCAGCTACACTGTTAGTAGCTGCTGACTTTAAAAAAAAAAAAAAATTCGCGGCTGGAGCTCCTCTTTAAGTAGGCAGGACTGATGAGCAGGATATCATCAACAGGTGAGTCACTGTGGAGAGATAGGAGCTGGTAATTAGCCAACAGCTGAACGTCCAGCTCAGAGAAGGAAGGGCTGAGCCCAGCACTGACAGTGAGCCCGCGTTACCTGCCCGGGGTGTCACCTATTCCAGGGCCCACTCTAACCTGTAACCGACTACTGGCATGCATGTTGTACCTGACGTTGACAATACAGGCTGGCATCCTGTCCTCACACCCCGCACATTACCTTGACCTAGAACATTCAGCAACTTTGGAAATGTCGCCAGCAATCTCCCGGCGTATAATATACAATCTGCAAGCTCCAAGCCGGAGCTGAAAACAGCTGCTCTCCATTAGGAAGACATTAGCTGTGAGTATTAGGCAGGAACGGTTTATGAGGACACATTAACAGAACGGTTTCATGACTGCTGGGAGGAACGCTCTAAATTGTGTTTACTAAGGTGGTAAATGCTAATCACACAAGTCACGCTTCCCCACAACTCTCCCCATTATACCGGCCTTCTAATGAGCGCAAACACAGCAAAAATCTGCCAGATACATTGACGATATAATGTTATCATAGATTTGTCTGAATACTGCAGAGGAGGGGGCCAAACCCCCGCACATTTACTGGGTGAGTACAAGGACCTGCATCATCGTTCAGATCACGGCTGGTGGCACAGGCAGGAGAAGAACGGCAGAGGAGTCTTGTAGGAGAAATGGATTTTACGAAACCCATTTCAGATGTTTTCACTGCATTCGTAAAATAGAAACTCAATATGTACATTGCAAAAAAAATATTTTTGCCATAACTGCTTTTCCATTTTTTTTGTAAAAGCCTTTTTCTAATCAAAAAAGACGTAAGAGATAAATAAGACCGATAGGAATAGGAGGCAGGTGATGGAACACGATCTACGTAGCTGAAAAGGGTGGATAAAAATCAATTCTAAAAAAAAAATCAGATTTTTTTATTTATTTTTTCATTTTAATCACATTTTTTTTAATTTAATTTGGAATTTTTTTTTTATTTCTATCAAATTTATTTTAATAAAATGCTTTTGGAGTAAAAATCTATCTTAACCGGTTAAGGACAGCTGCTCGTAGATTTACGTAGACAGAATGGCACGTCTGGGCAAATGGGTATGTCTGCTTTAATTTGCCGCCGTGTGGTCGCGCACTCCGTGACCGTGCCTGCGGTACCCGCGGACTCCATTTCTGCCGGTGTCCCGCGATCATGTCACGGAACAGATGAAGAGGGAGATGTCAGTGTAAACACAACATCTCTCCGTTCTTCCTAGTGACATGTCACTGATCGTCTGTTTCCTGTCACCGGGAGCAGCGATCAGTGATGTGTCACTTCTAGCCACGCCCCCTAACAGTTAGAATCACTCCCTAGGACTCACTTAACCCCTTCAGCACCCCCCTACAGGTTAACCCCTTTAGTGCCAGTGTCATTTTTACAGCAATCGGTGCATTTTTATAGCACTAATCACTATATAAATGATAAGGGTCCCAAAATGGTGTCAAAAGTGTCCAATGTGTCCGCCATAATGTCACAGTCACAATACAAATCGCTGATCGCCGCCATTAATAGCAAAAAACAATTATTAAAAAAAATGCCATAAAACTATCCCCTATTTTGTACACACTCTAACTTTTGCGCTTATTGCAAAAAAAATTCTTACCAAAAATATGTAGAAGAATACGTATCGGCCTAAACTGAGGAAAACATAGAAAAACATTTTTTAACTGTCAATTTCGGTTTCATTCAGGTGCATCAAGTTCATTTATATATATATAATATGCCATGCACTGCAGGGCGGAGTGTACCTACGATCCCCACGATCAAATGTTTGGGCACCCCAGGTAAAAATTTGTATTAATGTGCATAACGAAGCCAAGGAAAGATGGAAAAATCTCCAAAAGGCATCAAATTACAGATTAGACATTGTCATAATATGTCAAAAAAAGTTAGATTTTATTTCCATCATTTACACTTTCAAAATTACAGAAAACAAAAAAATGGTGTCTGCAAAAGTTTGGGCACCCTGCAGAGTTAATATCTTGTACTGCCGCTTATAAACGCTTTTTGTAGCCAGCCAAGAGTCTTTCAATTCTTGTTTGAGGTATCTTTGCCCATTCTTACAAAAGTCTTCCAGTTCTTTGAGATTTCTGGGCTGTCTGTCACGCACTGCTCTTTTAAGGTTTATCTATAGATTTTCTTTTTTTTTATATTTAAACGTTTTATTTGGGTAAGTACTGTACATACAATGAATAAACATCCATATCTCTATACAAACAATATCTTAATGGCTCACACTTTCCATTACAGGTAGGGTCAGTCTTTCATTGCTTGCAGACACATAGAATAAAGAAAGTAAAGCAATTACACCTTGTAATTTTTGGCTAAAAAAAATAATAATAATAATAGTCTCCCCCGCCACTACTGGGAGATACAGGAGGGGGGGATTTAGGGCTTGGAAGGGGAACCTCGTAGGCCCACCTAAGGTCCCATCCCAGACCGAGTTTCACTCCTTATTTATCTAGGGCTCATCTGCTATGTCTGGGTAGGTTCCTTCTAGGTCATCGATATCCCGATTCCCCCGTCCTCTTTTTAGTCCCACTCTATAACTCGGTCTTGCCTATACTCCCCTCCTGTATCTATTCTTAAGAAGTGGCTTCTTGTGTTCTATTTAGAATACCTACCTCATTTTAACCCTGATCCCTTCCCCACCCGCCCCACCCCACCCTCCCCTCTAACCTCCCCCCTCCCTCCCACTCCAAAAAAAAAAACAAAAAAAAAAAACACCACCCCCACCCAAAGGCCCCCAGCCCAAAGGGCGGGGGGGGGGCGGGGGCTCACATGTATAAATCAATAGTAAGGTTAAATGATTCATTACCCCCTCTCCCGTCTTCCTCTGGATCCCCCCTGTCTTCCTCCTCCCCTCCGGTATTACCTTCACTTCCGTTGACCTGGGCACGTAGTCCCTCCTGTTCTCCATCTTTTTTCCCCATCCATTCCTTCCCTTCCTCTGAATATATAAATACATTCCATGTTCCCCAAGTTACATTATATTGCTCCTTTCGATCTTGTGCAGATAGCACCAGGTCTTCTATCGCCCCCACCTTTCTAACTCTATTCAGCCAATCCCTTATCGTTGGCACACTAGTCTTTTTCCAATTTAATATTATGCCCGCCTTAGCTTCATTCATCATATGACAGATGATCGATTTTTTGTATGTTTTTATTGGGATCTGAGATAAATGTAGCAAACAGAGAGCTGGATCGTCTTGTATTTGATAGGATGTAAATTTTTGAGATATCTTTTGGACTTCCTGCCAATATTTCCTGATTTTAGGGCATGCCCAAAGTATATGATACAGAGTTCCCTTACTCTTCTTACATCTCCAACAGGAGTCTAATGTTCCCGGGAACATCCTACTCAGCTTCTCCGGTGTATAATACCATCTATTTAAAATTTTATAGTTTAATTCCTGTAGCCTGGTGCAAGTTGATGTTTTCATAGCTAAGTGGGTTATCCTTTGCTGCTGGGTTTGGGTGAAATTCCTCTCCATGTCTTTTGCCCATTCTTTCATTGATGGTAATTCCTGCGCTTCTGGGGGGGATATTATCAATCTATACATTTTAGACAGTAATCTTGCCGGGGGTTCCTGGTCCTCACAATATCTTTCGAATTGTGTTAACTCCCTTTTGAATCTACTCGTTGGGCCTAATGAGTTCAAAAAATGGCATAATTGTATCGCCTGCCAATCATTGACCCCATATTGTCCTTCTATGGATACCAATGAAGTCACTGTCGGCCATCCTTCTAATTCTACAAAGTGTGCTGCCTGTGTATAGCCTCTCTCCCTGAGGTTTTTGTATGCTCCTTTCTCCAATCCTGGATGGAAGTTTGGGTTTCCCAGTATTGGGTATAAAGGAGAGTTTCTTGATGTATGTTTACCCAGCTGGCATATCTTGTGGCCTATAGAGAGAGTCGCACCTATAGTTAGATGTTTTTTTAACTGGGCCGGGAGTGTTTGGTAGCACCAGATTGCTCTTTTTAACGGGACTTGACTTATTTCCTGTTCGAGGTCTACCCATAGTTTGGTTCCTTTACTCCTACCCCATTCTATAACCCTTCCCAGATGTACTGCCTGGTAATATTTATTTACATCCGGTACCGCTAGTCCTCCATCCCCTTTAGGTAGGCACATCCTATTCCTACTAATCCTTGGTCTTTTATTAGACCAGATAAAGTTAAAGAGCAGCCTGTTTACTCGGTTTAGGAAAGCCAGGGAGATTTTAATTGGTATTGCTTGGAATAGGTATAGTAATTTAGGGAGTATACTCATCTTGATTGCATTACATCTCCCGAACCAAGAGTGGAGTCCCTTCTGCCATTTCTCCAGAGTTCCCTTGATTGTACTTACCAATGGGGGAAAATTTACTTCAAAGGTGTTCCCTATTCTTAATGGGATATAGATCCCCAGATACTTTAAAGCAACTTTTACCCATTTAAATTTGCAATTAGATTCTAGGCTCTGTTGTATTGTACCTGGGATTTCCACCCCCATTACTTCAGATTTCCCATAGTTGATTTTTAAGTTAGTTAATTTCCCATATTCCTCTATTTCTTTCATCAAATTTTGTAGTGATTTCCTGGGGCTGGATATAGTAAACAACATATCATCTGCGAATGCAGAGATTTTGTATTCCCTGTCTCCTACCTCCAGCCCCCGGATCTCAGAGTTCTGTCTTATCCTGTTTAGCAGGGGTTCCAATGTCAAGACATATAGTAACGGGGACAATGGACATCCCTGTCTTGTTCCATTCCTTATTTTAATTGGCTCTGAAAAAATCCCATTTACCTTGACTAGAGCTTGGGGGGTGGTATATACTCCCATGATCCAACTACACATATGTTCTCCTAGCCCGATATGTCTTAACATCCCTGCCATAAATTTCCAACTAACTCTATCAAAGGCTTTTTCCGCATCTGTGCTAAGATATATAGAAGGTGTTTTTGTTTCCCTTGACCATTGCACCAGATTCAGCACTTTGATAGTGTTATCTCTCGCCTCTCTAGTTGGGACAAAGCCTACTTGATCTGGATGGATCAACTGTCCCAATAGGGGTTGTATTCGAGAGGCTATTAATTTTGTAAATAATTTTAAGTCTGTGTTCAGTAATGAGATCGGGCGATAGCTACCGCACTCCGCCGGGTCTTTCCCCTCTTTCGGGATTACTGCAATGTGTGCCGTAAGGGCCTCCAGGCGGAACGCGGTAGATCGGCCGATCTCATTGAACAGCCTAATCATATGTGGTCCAAGTATAGGTAGGAAATATCGATAGTACTGGATGGAAAACCCATCTGGTCCTGGAGCTTTCCCCGGTTTAACCATTTTCGTCACTCCTTGGAGTTCCTCTATTGTAAAAGGTCTTTCTAAGTTTTCCCTTTCTATTGATGGGATTCTTTTAAGATGTGCTGAGGTCAAATAATCTTCTATCTTCTCGTTGGTTTCATCCATTTGTTTTAGATTGTAGAGAGAGGTGTAGTATTCTCTAAATCTCTGTGCTATGTCTTTAGGGAGTGACTTTACCTGACCGTCTTTCCCCTTAATCTGTGGTATATATACCATGTTACCTTTATCTTTTAACTTTCCTGCTAGTACTTTACTGCACTTGTCTCCTAGTTCATATATTGTCTTCTTTCCTGCTTGGATGGTTGCTTTTGCTTTATATCTTAATAGGTCTGCTAATTCTTTCCTCTTGTGATCCAATTCTTCCCCAATAGCTAACCTCTGGCTTACTTTATGTTGTGACTCCAGTAATTGGATCTCTGTTATTAATTTTTCCACTTGGCTCTCTCGTGCTCTTTTTATTCTCGCTCCATGTTTTATTAACAGCCCCCTCATCACAGCCTTGTGGGCCTCCCAGACCACGCTTGGGTCGCTCCCCGGGGTATCGTTCAATCGGAAGTATTCTCCTAGTTGTTTCTCTGCCTCCTCTCGTACTTTTGGGGTCTGTAATAGGCTTCCATTCAAACGCCATCGATACCCCGTGGAGAGAGCCTTGCCTGGTATCTTAATATTTAATGATACTGGAGCGTGATCTGACCAGGTTATATTCCCGATTTTCACTTCCTCAATTGCTGTTAATAGGTAATGAGGGATCAGAAAATAGTCTATCCGGGAGTAACTTTTATGAGGGTTGGAATAAAAAGTATAGTCTCTTTCCCCCCCATGGAATATTCTCCAGGCATCCACTAAGTGCATATCTTTCATCTTTCGCCTGACTTTCCTCCTGGAGCCTCCTGTCACTGACGATAACCCTGTTGATGAATCCAGTTTGGGGTCAAGTGTCATATTGATGTCACCCCCCAGAATTAATTTTCCTTCTAAGAAGTTGTCTAATTTGGCCAGTACTCCGATCATGAAGGTCTCTTGATGTGAGTTAGGTGCATAGATTGTAGCTAGTGTTACTTTCTCGTCTCCTATTCTACCTTTTAAAAATATATACCTTCCCTCATCGTCTATCTGTTTGCCTGTAAGTGTCCAGGGTATCTGGTTGGAGATTAATATAGATACTCCTTTGGATTTTGATGTCGGACTGAATGCGTGATAGGTGCATGGGAAGAATCTGTTTTGTAGGTACGGTAGGCGGCTAGCTCTAAGATGGGTTTCCTGAATGTATGCTATGTCTGTTCGGGCTCGTTTAAGTTCGTTGAGAAGTATTTTCCTTTTTTCCGGAGTATTAAGTCCTTTGGCATTAATAGTTGTTATCTTTATCCCCCCCATCTTGACCTAAGTATTCTGCTGATTTTATGAAGAGTAGGTCCTCACGTCTATAAGTGGGTAGATATTTATTTCCCCTTCCTCACTAGAGGAGGCAAGAGAGGGGGAGAGGATAAGGAAAAAAAAAAAAAAAAAAAAAAACCCCCTTCCCGTCTTCCCCTAACTTATTGACTACGGGGTTCGAGAGGGATTAGATAGGGAAGAAAGCAAAAAGAGAAATTTTTTCCCTTTTTTTTTCCCTCCCCCTCTTCCCCTTCGTCAATATAGCTATCTGCTATTTTACTCTATTTCCCCAACCCCTGAGTAATTACCTAACAGGGGGTATTAGTTGCGCACGCTCCTTCAAGCGGGTGCCCCTGCTGCTCCTTCCCCTCCCTCCTTCCATCTCTTATCTCTGGTTTCATTTGTTTTTTCCATCTCAGTTGGTCCCCTAAACCCCATTTCCCCCATCTGGTTGTCCACCCCCCACCCCCCACCGCCTCCCCCCCCCCCTCCCTCCACCACCGCCTCCTCCTCCCTCCATTACATTATACATAGTGGTCCCTCTAGGAAGTCCCGACCGTCTCTACCCATCTACCTCTGGCCCATTCCTTAATCTCGATTATTGTACCTACTATTCCTCCTGGATCCCCCCCCCCCCATCCCCTTAATATTTGGGGTTGTCTCCCCTTCATATAATACTCGTCAGTTACCCATAACATATTCTTGTAATGTTATTACAATCTTCAATTTCCAAGTCTCTTTTATACCAAGTGCCATATTAAATCCAAAAAAACTCCTTCCAGGGACCTGGTCACAATAACACATTAACAATAACATTATACACAGTTGTCTATATATTCACTTATGTATAGACCTTTTCATTTACCTTTACATATAAATCCTTAAACTTTAACCCGGAGGCTACCCATCCTATTCCTAGGGCGGTCACCCCCCCTCCCCTTCCCCCCTCCCCCCCTCATCCCCTTAACCCCCTTCCCTCCCCCTCCTCTCCCCCGTAGTACCTTATTTGGGCACTCCTCCCAAAAGGGGGGAGTACCAATACCCCTCTATGTGTGCACCTCTTAAGAAGATGTAACCCCCCTATCCCTTCTTACAAACCCTAAATAGTGATGTTGTGAATGGTGATCTCCCCAATGTTCGTGTGCCCATTATCTTATATGTCGCCCATATTTGTGTGGATAGTGTTCCTATATGAAAAGTTATTGTGTGTATATGAGTATGTGTATTATGTGAATATATATTTATATGCGTATGTGACTAAAACTCCCCCCCCCTCCCCCTTAACCCATATCCCCCTACCCCCCAACCCCCCAACCCACCCCCTGCACCCCCCTTCCTAGGTCAGGGAGCAGGGGGGGTGAGTTGACCAGAAATAGAGGTCTAGGTACATATTCAAATGGGCTCCTAGAGAGACGACCTTAATGTTGAGAGAGAAAAAAGACAAAAAAAAAAAAAAAAAAAAAAAAAAAGGGGGGGAAAGGGGGAAAGGGAGGGGGAAGGCAGCAAGAGCGTCATTGCAGCCAAACCCCTACCCATCTCCCCCCCACAGGGGGGGGGGAGAAAAAAAGGGGGGGGGGACACACCAAAAAAAAAAAAAAAGGGGGGGGGGAACCAACAGACGCTATGTCTTAATTATTCCTTGGGATTATTTGCCGCCAGTCCTCGACTTCAAACGGGGTGACTCCAAGAAAAGAAAAAAAATCCGTAAGTTCAGTCTTAAATCGCAACCAGAATGTCCCTGAACCCTGTTTCCTAATAAAAATGGAGAATGGGAACCTCCAACTGTACGTACCCCCAACTTCCCTTATCCGCTCTAGTAAGGGGCGTAATAGGGCTCTTCGCTGTAATGTTGCACTTGATAGGTCTGGTAAGACCTTTAATTGAGCCCCATTAAAGTCTATGGTTCCCAGGTCCCACGCTTTCCTTAAAATTGCCTCTCTATGTCTAAAATAGTGTAATTTGCATACCACATCTCGAGGCCGGGAACTGTCTTTGGACCTGGTGCCAAAGGCCCTATGGACTCTATCCACTTCCAAATTTAAAGGCATAGTGTCTTTCAAAATTATCAAGAAAATATTTTTTACCGTCTCTTGAAGGTCTTCTGGGGTAGCTGCTTCAGGGATGCCTCGGATACGTACATTATTCCGCCTACTCCTGTCCTGCACTTCCTCCAATTGGAGCTGTAGGGAGTTTATCACATCCAGCTGGGCATCCCTATTTTGTTCCAGGGTGGATTCCAATGTTGTTACCCGTTGCCCGAGGTCTTTGGATGTATTTTCAATCCCTGTTGTCCGTTCCTCTAAGGCAAGGATCTCTTCTTTAATCTCATCAATCTCTCTGCGATGGGCTTCTTCTACCCTTGTAATTAGTATATTCATATCATCCTTTGTTGGTAATGCTTGGATAAGTGATTTTAGGGACTCTAGGGTCTCGAGCTCGCTCTTTCCCCCTCCGACTCCGCTCAATGCTGGGGGGAGAGTACCACCAGCTGTAGTGATCACCTGTGGACACTGTGGAGTTGTTTGTAGTGTTTGTAATGTTTCCACGTCTGCTCGCACCTCCAGCCGCGGGATGTTAGTCTGTCCTCGGGGTTGTAAGTCCCCCCCAGACTGGTTCTGCTCCTCCTGTCCACCTCCTTTATCCATTTTAAGGAAGTATCGCTGGATCTCTAGTTGGTCTAAAAGTTTGGGTGGCTGGGTTGACAATACAGTCCTCCGGGATGAGCGTGTGTCTCTCGATTTCCCCACGTTCATGCCTTATCCCCGTTTAAGCGTGCAACATGTAGCTCTGCTTCTCGCTTTATCCACCCAGGTTTACTAATATCGCCTCGTCCACTCTCTCACTCTCTCACTCTCCTGTCGCCGTTTTATTATAGTGTCCAGTTCGGCGTCTCGTGGGGATGCTGACTGTATTACATAGGCATCCACCTATGGAAATTACAGGGCTACTCGCCCCCGCTCCTTATCGGGTTTCCCCCGCTCACCAGCTCCTCCGTTCCTCCTCACTGCTAGCTCCTTCCCTGGCAGGTTCTGTGAAGACACTCCGGGCGTGCGGCGTGCAGCGTGTAACTTCTGTTGAATTCGCCAGCTGATCTCAGCTGTCTGCCGTCACAGTCATGCGCCAGCCCGTAGAAAGCCCGGTGAGTGTCCTCCCACACGCCTGATAGTATAGCGTCTCCCTTGGGTCAAATTTCCAGGTTTCAGGCTCTCATCGCTTGCGGAGGTTCAGCAGCAGCCGGAAATCCCTAGTACACCGCCTCACTCGGCCATGCGCAAACCACTCCCCCTCACCCCCTTATCTATAGATTTTCAATTATGTTGAGGTCAGGAGATTGTGAAGGCCATGGCAAAACCTTCAGTTTACGCCTCTTGATGTAATCCCCCGTGGATTTTGAGGTGTGTTTAGGATCATTATCCATTTGTAGAAGCCATCCTCTCTTTAACTTCAGCTTTTTCACAGATGGCATCAAGTTACCATCCAAAATTTGCTGAAATGTTATTGAATCCATTTTTCCTTCTACTCGTGAAATGTTCCCTGTGCCACTGGCTGCAATACAACCCCAAAGCATGATTGATCCACCCCCATGCTTAACAGTTGGACAGAGGTTCTTTTCATAAAATTCTGTGACCTTTCTTCTCCAAACGTACCTTTGCCCATTCCGGCCAAAAAGTTATATTTTAACCTCATCGGTCCACAGAACTTGTTTCCAAAATGCATCAGGCTTGTCTATATGTTCATTTGCAAAGTTCAAACGCAGATTTTTGTGGTGAGGACGTAGAAGAGGTTTTCTTCTCATGACTCTTCCATGAAGACCATATTTGTACAAGTATCTCTTTATAGTGGAATAGTGTACCACAACTCCAGTGTCTGCCAGATCTTTCTGGAGGGATCGTGCAGTCAAACATGGTTTTTAAATTTGCTTTTCTCACAATCCTGCGATCTGTTCTGTCTGATATTTTTCTTGATCTTCCAGATCTTGCTTTAACTTACACTGTTCCTGATGACTGCTATTTCTTAATTACATTCCGAACAGAGGATATTGACATCTGAAAACTCTTTGCTATCTTCTTATCGCCTTCTCCAGCTTTGTGAGCGTCAACTGTTTTCACTTTAAGTTTTCTAGACAACTGCTTAGAAGAACCCATGGTGCTGATTGTTGGGGCAAGGTCAGATGAGTCTGGGCATTTAAAACCTTTGAGATTGACATCACCTGGTTCCCAGACGATGATTGAGAACAATCCATGACACCGGCAGGTCTCAGCTTTGCAAAGGGGGCAGTGCATTCTATAAAATCTGCAGGGTGCCCAAACTTGTGGATGCCATTTTTAATTTTTTTGTAATTTTGAAAGTGTAAATGATGGAAATAAAATCTAACTTTTTTTGACATATTATAAGAATGTCTAATCTGTAATTTGATGCCTTTTGGAGATTTTTCCATCTTTCCTTGGCTTCGTTATGCACATTAATACAAATTTTTACCTGGGGTGCCCAAACTTTCGATCCCCACTGTAGATCTGTCCTAGTTTTAAAATGACTCCCATTAGTGAGGTTTTACTGCTGCTAAAGTATTCTGGCTTCATGAAACCGAAAAGGTTTACTAATGGAAGATGTTTTCTGAAATACTGTAAACTCCATATGTGAAAGTCTCCCAGAGACGTGAGTGGTGGTGACAACTGGTGTATTCCCTCCATGGGATTAGCGGTCAGTGCGGCGGGGATCAGGACCTGGACGCAGGCCGGAGGGTTGGAATCCTCAAAGCAGCTTTATTTCTGCAGGTCTGACAGTCTGAGCCTCTACTGCAGCCAAAGTCCCAGCTAAGAACAGGAGGGGGCCCGCACATAGCACTCTGACATACATAGGAGATTAAATCTGACGCTTGGATATGGCACTAATTTACATAGTTTGTCCTGCTGGATTGTGAATGCAGGAGGTCACTCGCTCAGCACGGGCACAATTCAGGGAGCACGTTGAATTTTCTCAATGAATGAAAAGTGTTCTCTGAGTGGACGAGGTAGAGAGGGGGCAAAGAGTGTGTATAAATCTAATAAGTCAACTGGTGGCTGTCAGGTGCAACCGATTTGCTTCCAGAGATACCCGGTAATGGGACTACTGCTGCCAACTGCAAGCCCTGGGACCCCCCAACAGTTTGATGATCTCCCTGAGCCCCTTGCTGACCAGTCACATACTTTGTACATCATCGATCTACCAGGATGATGGGTGCAGCTGCAGGTCCTGCACCCGGTCCTACAAAAGTGGTATCGGGACAACCCTAGTTTTAACCCTTCTCTACGTTACAAAAAAAAGACAAACACAGTTCCTTGGTTAATGACAGAATAGATCGGAATTTTCAGGTTGTGGGCACAAAGGGTTAAAGAATCGCCTGTTTTAGGTTTACTGATGCTTGAAACTGCTGATCCCCCATCATGTAATGCGTACTCGCTGATTGTCCTCACAGCTCCCCCTAACCATCTCCTGTATTATCCACTAATGTGTTCAATCAGCAACATATTAATATAACACATTTCCTAATGTGCGGAAATATAATTACCACTCCGCCTGCTGGGGGGCCGGGGCTGCAGTCTGTTGTGCTGCGCCGTTATGTCAGCTGTCTGTAAGAGGAAGACGGAATCTATACGGTGTGTTATTCTGGTCACACACACGGGCTGATTTCAATCTGGCAGATCAACATAATCCTGCTAATAGATGAGGTGACTTCCATTCAAGAGGCGAGCCCCCTGGTTGATCAATATTTGCCCAAAACATATGTTGTGCCACCCCTCTTTTGCACGCTGTGTTGAGGTGCCACCCCTCTTCTGCACGTTGTGTTGAGGTGCCACCCCTCTTCTGCACGCTGTGTTGAGGTGCCACCCCTCTTCTGCACGTTGTGTTGAGGTGCCACCCCTCTTCTGCACGTTGTGTTGAGGTGCCACCCCTCTTCTGCACGCTGTGTTGAGGTGCCACCCCTCTTCTGCACGCTGTGTTGAGGTGCCACCCCTCTTCTGCACGCTGTGTTGAGGTGCCACCCCTCTTCTGCACGCTGTGTTGAGGTGCCACCCCTCTTCTGCACGCTGTGTTGAGGTGCCACCCCTCTTCTGCACGTTGTGTTGAGGTGCCACCCCTCTTCTGCACGCTGTGTTGAGGTGCCACCCCTCTTCTGCACGTTGTGTTGAGGTGCCACCCCTCTTCTGCACGCTGTGTTGAGGTGCCACCCCTCTTCTGCACGTTGTGTTGAGGTGCCACCCCTCTTTTGCACGTTGTGTTGAGGTGCCACCCCTCTTTTGCACGTTGGGTTTGAGGTGCCACCCCTCTTTTGCACGTTGGGTTTGAGGTGCCACCCCTCTTTTGCACGTTGGGTTTGAGGTGCCACCCCTCTTTTGCACGTTGGGTTTGAGGTACCACCCCTCTTTTGCCCGTTGTGTTGAGGTGCCACCCCTCTTTTGCCCGTTGTGTTGAGGTGCCACCCCTCTTGTGCACGTTGTGTTGAGGTACCACCCCTCTTTTGCATGTTGTGTTGAGGTGCTACTGCATGTTGAAGCTTTGTGTCTTTTTCATTGTAATTCCATGTGGAATTACTAACTACAGCTTTACAGCAAGCCCTGACTGACCTCTGTACCTGCAGGGGCTGTGGAGTAATTCAACTTCAAAGTATACAGTAGAAGCAGGGATTTTTTTTTTTTAGCACAATGCTCTTTTCTCTCCTGATCCTGATGGTGGGAGGAGAATGGTAAGCTCACCCTTACATGCACCAAAAAAAGGTGCCCCTCAATGCGATTGTATGTTACCATGGGTTGGCAAGGTGCTTTGTGGGTCATTAAGATTTAATGACACCACAATGCGCAACATGCAAATTTATGGCCCGGATTCACATACATCGGCACATATTTATGCCGCCGTAGCGTATCTCTTTTACGCTACGCCGGCGCATCGCGGAAAGGCAAGCATGGAATTCACAAAGCAAATGCTCCCAACTCTGCTCCGGCGTAGCGTATATTTCGTAGGCGTAAGCCGGCGCAAGTGGAAGTGGGCGTGATCCATGCTAATGAAGCATGACCCCATGCAAATGATCGGCCGGGCGCCAGACAAGTACTTAAAATGAACTGCGCATGCGTCGAGACGTGGACGTATCCCCGTGTGCATGCGTACAACCACATCGGAACAACTGCCTAAGATACGCCGGATCACTGTGTACACCGTGAACGTAACCTACGCCCAGCCAGACCCACGTCGGCCCATATTCACAGACGTCCAACGTACAATACGTAGGCTTGTGTTCCCCGGTCCATACCTTTTGCATGGGTTGCGCCTCATCTATGGGGAATAACTTTATGCCGAACATAAAACTTACGCAAACCGCGTATATCATGCGCCGGGCGCAAGTACGTTCGTGAATCGGCGTATCTCCCTCATTTGCATATTTGAATAGAAAATCAATGGGAGCGCCACATGCGTCCAGCTTAAAAATGCGCCCACTCTACGCCGGCGTAGGCAAGTTACCTCGGTGGGATGAAGTCTGTTTTTAGCCGTATCTTGGTTTGTGGGTCCGGCGCACAGATACGACGGCGCATATTTGTACTTACGCCGACGTATCTCCAGATACGCTGCATAAGTGCTTTGTGAATCCGGGGCAATGTCTCATAATATTAATATCTCTCTCTTTAAGCCTTCCTTCTGTTCTGTCTCTCCTGCCCCCCAATGTCTCTTCTTGCCCTCTGCCCCCCCCCCATATCTCCAGCATCTCTCTCTTACCCCAGTGCCCCCCCCCCCATGTCTCTCTTTCTGCCCCCCTGGCTGTCTCTCTGATAACAGCGCTGTGTTGAATGGCACTCTCTCCATTCTCAGGAAAATGAAGCGGATTTTAATTTGTTATAATTTGGTTTTGGTTGGAATTTTCTGTATCATTAGGCAGCTGATTGCGGCTCCCCATCTGGCTGTGATAACAGATCTCCTCCGTTCATCATATAATACATTGTTAGATTTCCTCCCGTCTGCTGTACACGTCTCTGCTGTCTGTGCTGCATTGTGGTCCGGGGTGTCCTGTGTGTGCATATGATGGATGGACAATTGTACCGCCTTCTCTCCTGGACTGAAGCGGCTTCCTCTGCACACTGTGAGCTTCTCACAATGTGCATCAGAAGCTACAAGTCAGCGAGAGCTCTGCCTCATTTCTTGGCTGGGGGACATCCACCATCATCTAGCCCTTTCCTCCCCAGCTGTGTCCCTGGCCCACACCTTTTACTTCACTGCATTTCAGCTCTTTCAATTACAGAGGGCGTTACAATACAAATACAGCCTGCTTCAAGTGTTTTTTTTTTTTTTTTTTTACCTTAACCACTTAAAGTGGTTGTATACACTACTTTTTAATTTTTACCTACAGGTGAGCCTATAATAAGGCTTACCTGTAGGTATAAAGAATATCTCCCAAACCTGTATGGTTTAGGAGATATTCCCCTCGCAATGCGCCGCTGAGCGCAGCGGCGCATGCGCAGGGGGGGATCCTCGGCTAAATGAACAGGCAGCCGCTGGACCTGGCCGAATTGAAAACTCCTGCGCGCAAGCGCGGGAGTGACTACATCGCCGCTCCAGCCAATCACAGTGCTGGAGAGGCGATACCTGGAAGACACGCCAGGCAAGATGACATCTTGCTTGGCATGGTCCAGGTAAGTGCCTCTCACCTCGTTCCGAGGTAAGTATTTCATAATGAGCTAATATTCGGTGCATATTAGCTCATTATGGCTTTTGCCTTGCAGGTGTAAAAAAATAATAATGTATATGCGGGTTTACAACTGCTTTAAGACCCGGACCATTATGCAGCTAAAGGAACTGGCCAGTTTTTGCAATTCGGCACTGCATCGCTTTAACTGACAATTGCGCGGTCGTGCGACGTGGCTCCCAAACAAAATTGGCGTCCTTTTTTCCCCACAAATAGAGCTTTCGTTTGGTGGTATTTGATCATTTTTTTTTTTTGCGCTATTAACAAAAATAGAGCGACAATTTTGAAAAAAAATCTATATTTTTTACTTTGTGCTATAATAAATATCCCCCAAAAATATATAAACAAAAATAAAAAATTTCCCTCAATTTAGGCCGATACGTATTCTTCTACCTATTTTTGGTAAAAAAATCGCAATTAGCATATATCGATTGGTTTGCGCAAAATTTATAGCGTTTACAAAACAGGGGATAGTTTTATTGCATCTTTATTAATTTTTTTATTTTATTCTACTAACGGCGGTGATCAGCGTTTTTTTTTTTTTCGTGACTGCGACATTATGGCGGACACTTCGGACAATTTTGACACATTTTTGGGACCATTGTCATTTTCACAGCAAAAAATGCATTAAAAATGCACTGATTACTGTGAAAATTACAATTGCAGTTTGGGAGTTTAAACACTAGGGGGCGCTGTAGGGATTAAGTGTGACCTCCATATGTGTTTCTAACTGTAGGGGGGCGGGGCTGGACGTGTGACGTCATTGATTGTGTTTCCCTATATCAGGGAACAGACGATCAATGACAGCTCCACAGTGAAGAACGGGGAAGGTGTGTTTACACACAGCTCTCCCCATTCTTCAGCTCCTGTGACTGATCGCGGGACTACAGTGGCCGTGATCACGGAGCTTTGGACCGGGTTGCGGGGGCGCGCCCTCAACCCATGGCTGGGCACTTACAGAGGACGTAGAGGTGCCCAGCCGCGCCATTCTGCCGACGTATATCTGCAGGAGGCGGTCCTTACGTGGTTAAAGCAGACTTCCACCCAAAAGTGAAACTTCCGCTTAATCCACTCCTCGCCTCCTTACATGCCACATTTGGCATTTGTAATTTTCTTGGGGGGGGGGGGAGTGGGGGCTTCAGGAGCATTGGGACTTCCTGTCCCACTTCCTCCTTCCGCCAGGGACCACTAAGGTGATACGTCATATCGCCTTTTAGCGTCCCCTCCCTGTAGGCCATCACCTGGGACACGTGACAGGTCCCAGACGATCGCCTGACCAATCAGGGAGCGCTGCGCCGTTCGCGCATGCGCAGTGAGTGCCCCGGCCGTGACACCGAAAGCTGTCACGACCGGGTGCTCACAGCTGCAGTGGAGGCGCCGGCGGTGAAGGGGGGACCGGAAAGAAGCTCCCAGCGGCACATCGCAGGAACGCTGGAGCAGGTAAGTGTTTATTAAAATACAGCAGCTACACTTTTTGTAGCTGCTGACTTTTAATAAACATGAAAAAAGGCTGGAACACCCCTTTAATGCATTCTCTGCGTTTTATGGTAAAATACTTTTGTCAGCTCCCCAGATACTCACCTGAGGCCGATCTCAATCCAGCGATGTGCCAGAGAGCAACTGCAACTCTCTCTCTCTATCTCTCTCTCTCCTTCCTTACTGGATTCAGCGAGAGCAGCGGGAGCCATTAACTCCTGCTGCTGTCAATTAAATATTGTGATGGGGAAGCGTGGTGAAGCACACGGAGTGTGTCCATAGATGCACGCAGTGGGGCTTGGGAGCGAGTTGGTTTGCACACAGTGGCTTGCGAGGGGGCTTTTTTTCTTTTCTTATCCCACACGTAAGTTAGCGCCACAAATGTCAGATGACGGGCAGGAATTCCAGCACTGGACCCCTCTGTACATATAAACCTGTAAAGGCTGTAATGACCGGGGCCTATTTTCAAACCTGGTGGCCAAACATTCTAGGGGTATGTAAACTTTAGATCAGGGTCATTTTGGGTGATTTGGGTTATCATTATGATTTGAAAAGAGTAAACACAGGTGCTTAATACCAAACACCAACCACGAGTGAGAGAAAAGTTTGTGTGTTATCATTCAAATTCTCTGGAAAAATGGCCAAAAGACAATAAATTCTGCCGGGGTATGCAAACTTATGAGCACAACTGTAGATTGGTTTACTACAGACAAATAGACTGTGCACTTTGCAAGTCCAGAGCTTAGTAAGTCAGGGGAAGCTCTGCTGACTTCCATCATCCAATCCTGTGCAAGCAAAAATTAATTTTTATCCTCCACGTACCGTATATACCCGAATATAAGCCGAGGCATCCAATTTTACCACAAAAAAAAAATTGAAAAACGTATTGACTCGAGTATAAGCCTAGGGTGTCCATCTGCATGCCTCACTCTGCCTCACTTTGCCTCACTGTATCCATGCCTCACTGTGTCCGTACCCCACTGTGTCCATGCCCATGCCTCACTGTATCAATTATTTACTGTGTCCATGCCTCACTGTATCCATACCCCACTGTGTCCATGCCCATGCCTCACTGTATCCATGCCTCACTGTGTCCATGCCCATGCCTCACTGTGCCCATGCCTCACTGTGTCCATGCCCATGCCTCACTGTGTCCATACCCCACTGTGTCCATGCCCATGCCTCACTGTGTCCATGCCCATGCCTCACTGTGCCCATGCCTCACTGTGCCCATGTCTTACTATGCCCATGTCTTACTATGTCCATGCCTCACTGTGTCCATGCCCATGCCTCACTGTGTCCATACCCCACTGTGTCCATGCCCATGCCTCACTGTGTCCATGCCCATGCCTCACTGTGCCCATGCCTCACTGTGCCCATGTCTTACTATGCCCATGTCTTACTATGCCCATGCCTCACTGTGTCTATGCCCCACTGTGCCCATGCCTCACTGTGCCCATGCCTCACTGTGTGCATGACTAGACTTACGTTTAACATGGGAGTCTATGGAAGGGGTGCCACGGGTTTATAAAATCGGTGCTCCCCGGCCGTAGGTCCCACAGACAAGAAACTTTGCACACGTGTAGAGGAGAAATGTGGCTACATGTGTGCCCAGTTCCGGGTCCAGAAAACCTACGACTGGCCGGTACCGGTTCCCCAAAATCACCAGAGAAATTACCGTTCAACATGGGAGTCTATGGAAGGGGGGCCCCGGGTTTAAAAAATCAGTGCTCCCCAACTATAGGTCCACCAGACAACAAACTTTGCACACTTGTAGAGGAGAAATGGGGCTACATGTGTGCCAATTTCCGGGTCCAGGGGACCTACGACTGACCGGTACCGGGTCCCCAAAATCACCAGAGAAATTACCATTTAACATAGGAGTCTATGGAAGGGGTGCCCGGATTTGAAAAATCGATGCTCCCCGGCAGTAGATCCCCCGGACAACAAACTTTGTACACTTGTAGAGAAACAGTGAGGCTACATGTGTGCCAAGTTTGGGGTCCAGTGGATCTACGGTACCGGCTCCCTAGTCCGGAAGATCAGGCGCAAAAAGGTGACTCGAGTATAAGCCGAGGGGGGAATTTCAGCACAAAAGAAATGTGCTGAAAAACTCGACTTATACTCGAGTATATACAATAATTTGGTATTCTTTAAAGCTTCACCGCCTTTACTAGACTCTGAGCTAAATGAGTGCAATTTCACTTGCAAAGCGCACCGTCTATTTGCCTGCAGTAAATCAATCCCTGTGTATATCTGCTTATGGCAGTTCCATCACCAATCAGAAGGGGGCAGTGGTGAGTCGGCGCTGAGATCGCAGCGAGCTCTGACACCCTTGGACCATGCAGTTGTGATCTTATGGATTAGCATCAAACATAATCAGGACATTGTCCTCCTTCCAGGTCACGTCCCCCATTGTGTGCAGAACAAATAAGAGAGAAATATCAAATGTCTACTAAAGGAGAACTCCGCTAAGAGTGATCTCCGTCCACACCGTACACAAGAAATCCTATTATCATTCCAGGGAAAAACGCACTCCTTCCGATGAGCAACGCTTTGATGGTTCCCCCCAAGTCTCTTATCGCCATCAGTCAGGTGGAAGAGGGAAAACCTTCCCACAATGCAATGCAAGATTCCACCGAGTCCCTCTATGTATACCGCGCTGTCATAAATCATTTATTGTATTTATTTATATAGCGCTGACATATACCTCAGCGCTGTACAAAGATCACCGAGCCAATCACAGCAGTCTCTGTACCGAGGAGCTTACACTCTAATGCCCCCTCCCCACAGTCACACACTATTATTATACATTATATAGCTCTGACACACAGTTATCTCACAAAAGTAAGTACACCCCTCACATTTCTGTAACTATTTTCTTGTATCTTTTCATGTGACAACACTGAAGAAATGACACATTGGGCCAGATTCAGGTAGATTCAGGTGATACTCCAGCCTAACTGTCACTTTGAGCCGGCGTTTTTGTTTTCTGTAACCAGAAAACAAGAAACGCCGGGTTGGAGTTCCTATACGAGCGGCGTAATTGTATTTCGCTGTTGTATCGTAACTTTAATTTTAAAAATGGCGCGCGCTGATTAACGCCGAGAATATGCTAATCAGCGGGAAACGGAAATTCACGATTGTATTCGGGCGCGACGCAGTGACTTTCCAACGTTTCCGTAAGAGATACGCAGGGTAAAGATAAAGCAGCCCCCTAGTGGAGTATCCTATGTTAAGTATGGCCGTCGTCATCGCGTCGCAAAAAAAAAAATTTGAGTCGTTTGCGTAAAACGTCCGTGAATGGGGATTGACGTCATTGACGTTCACTGACAGAATTTGGAGCATGCGCACTGACAGTCGACGCATGCGCAGTACGTTCGCCGCGGGATCGCGCATAGTTAACATAATACACGCCCCCTACCCGCCCAATTTGAATTCCGCCGGCTCATTTTCGTTACGCCGCCGCAACTTTAGGAGCAAGTGCTATGTGAATAACAGTACTTGCTCCTAAAGTTACGGCTGAGTAACGTAAATGAGAAACGTTACTCCAGAATAAAGAAGCGCCCATCTACCTGAATCTGGCCCTTTGTATCTACAATGTTGTGTAGTGAGTGTACAGCTTGTATAACAGTGTAAATTTGCTGTCCCCTCAGAATACCTCAACACACAGCCATTAATGTCTAAACTGCTGGCAACAAAAGTGAGTACACCCCTAAGTGAAAATGTCCAAAATTGGGCCCAAAGTGTCAATATTTTGTGTGGCCGCCATTATTTTCCAGCAGTGCCTTAACCCTCTTGGGCATGGAGGTCACCAGAGCTTCACAGGTTGCCACTGGAGTCCTCTTCCCCTCCTCCATGATGACATCACAGAGCTGGTGGATGTTGGAGACCTTGTGCTCCTCCACCTTCCGTTTGAGGAGCCCCACAGATGATCAATAGGGTTTAGATCTGGAGACATGCTTGGCCAGTCCATCACCTTTACCCTCAGCTTCTTTAGCAAGACAGTGGTGGTCTTGGAGGTGTGTTTGGGGTCTTTATCATGTTGGAATACTTCCCTGCGGCCCAGTCTCTGAAGGGAGGGGATCATGCTCTGCTTCAGTGTGTCACAGTACATGTCGGCATTCGTGGTTCCCTCAATGATCTGTAGCCCCCCAGTGCCGGCAGCACTCATGCAGCCCCAGACCATGACACTCCCACCACCATGCCTGACTGTAGACAAGACACACTTGTCTTTGTCCTCCTCACCTGGTTGCCGCCACACACGCCTGACACCATCTGACACCAAATACCTTTATCTTGGTCTCATCAGACCACAGGACACGGTTCCAGTAATCTATGTTCTTAGTCTGCTTGTCTTCAGGAAACTGAGGTAATTCTTGTGCATCATCTTTAGAAGAGGCTTCCTTCTGGGACGACAGCCATGCAGACCAATTTGATGCAATGTGCAGCGTATGGTCTGAGCACTGACAGATTGACCCCTCCCCCACCCCTTCACCATGTGCAGCAATGCTGGCAGCACTCATAAGTCTATTTCCCAAAGACAACCTCTGGATATGACGCTGAGCACGTGACCTCAACCTCTTTGGTGGACCATGGCGAGGCCTGTTCTGAGGAGAACCTGTCCTGTTATACCGCTGGATGGTCTTGGCCACCGTGCTGCAGCTCAGTTTCAGGGTCTTGGCAATCTTCTTATAGCCTCGGCCATCTTTATGTAGAGTAACAACTCCTTTTTTTTTTTTTTTTTCAGATCCTCAGAGAGTTCTTTGCCATGAGGTGCCATGTTGAACTTCCAGGGACCAGTATGAGAGAGTGAGAGCGATAACACAAAATTTACCACACCTGAGACCTTGTAACACTAACGAGTCACATGACATCGGGGAGGGAAAATGGCTAATTGGGCCTAATTTGGACATTTTCACTTAGGGGCTGTACTTACTTTTGTTGCCAGCGGTTTAGACATTAATGGCTGTGTGTTGAGTTATTTTGAGGGGACAGCAAATTTACACTAATATACAAGCTGTACACTCACTACACAACATTGGAGATACAAAGTGTCATTTCTTCAGTGTTGTCACATGAAAAGATAGAAGAAAATGTGACTGAGGGGTGTACTCACTTTTGTGAGATACTGTATACCGTGATGTTGTACACTATTATTATAATACATTGTATAGCTCTGACATATACCGTAGTGTTGTACACCATTATTATTAGACATGTATATATAGCTCTGACACATTCCTCCTGTTTTTCAGATAAACAGTTTCTGGTTTTCTTCTTCAAACAAGTGCGGAGGAATCGGAGCGGACGCTATGAGGAGGAGTTCCCATACATCTCGCCGTGCGGCAGGGAACACAACTACATCCGCTGCGATGACCGCCCCATCGTCTTCACACACCTCCTGCGGGAGGAGAGCTCGGGGCTCCAGAAGTTGTCGTACTGCGGTGGAGGGGACCAGCTGGCGGTGGGCTTTGAACCGGAGAGACTCGTGATGCTTCCAGAAAACGGGCGGGTGTATCACCCGGCGCCGGAGAAGAGCGGCAGAGTGGGCCTTGTGAAGTCCTCGCTGGCGTTCGAGCTCAGCTCTTGTTTTGAATTCCCTGGAGGTTCTACTTCTGGGACCCCCAGCCATTTTCACTGGGATGGCAAGCGGTATACCCTCACCAATGAGCTGAGGCCCTTCATCTGAGGCCCTTCATCTGAGACCCTTCATCTAAGACCCTTCACCTGAGGCCCTTCATCTGAGACCCTTCACCTGGGGCCCTTCATCTGAGACCCTTCACCTGAGGCCCTTCATCTGAGACCCTTCACCTGAGGCTGTTCACCTGGGGCCCTTCATCTGAGACCCTTCACCTGAGGCCCTCCATCTGAGAACTTTCATCTGAAGCCCTTCCCCTGAGACCCTTCATCTGAGACCCTTCACTTGAGGCCATTCATCAGAGACCCTTCATCTGAGGCCGTTCACCTGAGGCCCTTCATCTGAGAACTTTAACCTGAGGCCGTTCATCTGAGACCCTTCCCCTGAGACACCTGAGGCTGTTCACCTGGGGCCCTTCATCTGAGACCCTTCACCTGAGGCCCTTCATCTGGGAACTTTCATCTGAGGCCCTTCATCTATGACCCTTCATCTGAGACCCTTCACTTGAGGCCATTCATCAGAGACCCTTCATCTGAGGCCGTTCACCTGAGGCCCTTCATCTGAGACCCTTCCCCTGAGGCCCTTCATCTGAGACCCTTCCCCTGAGGCCCTTCCCCTGAGACCCTTCCCCTGAGACCCTTCCCCTGAGACCCTTCCCCTGAGGCCCTTCCCCTGAGACTCTTCCCCTGAGACACCTGAGGCTGTTCACCTGGGGCCCTTCATCTGAGACCCTTCACCTGAGGCCCTTCATCTGAGAACTTTCATCTGAGGCCCTTCCCCTGAGACCCTTCATCTATGACCCTTCATCTGAGACCCTTCACTTGAGGCCATTCATCAGAGACCCTTCTTGAGGCCATTCATCAGAGACCCTTCATCTGAGGCCGTTCACCTGAGGCCCTTCATCTGAGAACTTTAACCTGAGGCCGTTCACCTGAGACCGTTCATCTGAGACCCTTTCCCTGAGGCCCTTCCCCTGAGACACCTGAGGCCCTTCACCTGGGGCCCTTCATCTGAGACCCTTCACCTGAGGCCCTTCATCTGAGAACTTTCATCTGAGGCCCTTCCCCTGAGACCCTTCATCTATGACCCTTCATCTGAGACCCTTCACTTGAGGCCATTCATCAGAGGCCGTTCACCTGAGGCCCTTCATCTGAGAACTTTAACCTGAGGCCGTTCACCTCAGACCGTTCATCTGAGACCCTTCCCCTGAGGCCCTTCCCCTGAGACCCTTCCCCTGAGACCCTTCATCTATGACCTTTCATCTGAGACCCTTCACTAGAGGCCATTCATCAGAGACCCTTCATCTGAAGCCCTTAATCTGAGGCCGTTCACCTGAGGCCCTTTATGTGAGAACTTTCACCTGAGGCTGTTCATCTGAGACCGTTCACCTGAGACCCTTCACCCGAGACCCTTCACCCGAGACCACTCATCTGAGACCCTTCACCTGAAAATGTTCATCCTAGGCCACTCACCTGAGGCCGTTCACCCGAGACTGGTCATCATAGGCTATTCATCTGAGGATACTGATTGCTGATTTTTAAAGTGGAACTCCAGAGTATGTACAGGAAGAGAGTAAGTGACACAGCTTAGGCACTGGGGGCACCTGGAAGAGAGGCTTAGATGGTGTAGGTTTAGGAGGTAAATTTGAAACTTCAGAATTGTAGTCTCAGAAAATGGTCGTCTCGGTCTTCAGGAACTCAGATGGAGAGCAGTACAGAAGAAAACCTCCGGACCGCGGTCATTATAGACTTTTTTGTTGCTTCCAAAATTCCACTTTATTTTTTTCGATTATAATTCTTTTTTATTTTAAAAACAAATCAGAACAACATATATATATATATATAATCTAATTTGTTTCAAAATTCCACTTTAACCTACATACAGACTGTGGACTTCTTCCTCAGTATGGGTGATGTGTGAGTGTGATGACCCTCCGGCTGTAAAAATAAAAGTAAAATAATTAAGAAAACGTAAGTTGCACCTTCAAAACCGTATTCAAACCACACATGTGAGGTATCGCTGCGATTGGTAGAGTGAGAGCAATAATTCTAGCCCTAGACCTCCTCTGTAACTCAAAACATGCAACCTGTAGAAATCTCTAAACGTCACCTATGGAGATTTCTAAGGGTCAAAGTTTGTCGCCATTCCACGAGCGGGCGCAATTTTGAAGCGTGACATGTTGGATATCAATTTACTCGGCGTAACATTATCTTTCACAATAAAAAAAAAAAAAAATGGGCTAACTTTACTGTTGTCTTATTTGAAAAAAGCACACCTTCCCCGTTCTTCACAGTGGCACTATAATTGATTGTCTGTTCCCTGATATAGGGAAAGGCGATCAATGACGTCACACGTCCAGCCCCGCCCCCCTACAGTTAGAAACACATATGAGGTCACACTTAACCCATACAGCGCCCCCTAGTGGTAAATTCCCAAACTGCAATTGGCATTTTCACAGTAATCAGTGCATTTTTATAGCACTTTTCGCTGTGAAAATGACAACCGTCCCAAAAAATGTGTCAAAATAGTTTGAAGTGTCCGCCATAATGTTGCAGTCACAAAAAAAAATCCCTGATCGCCGCCATTAGTAGTAAAAAAAATTATAATAAAAATGCAATAAAACTATCCCCTATTTTGTTAACGCTATAAATTTTGCGCAAACCAATCGATAAACGCTTATTGCGTTTTTTTTTATTACCAAAAATAGGTAGAAGAATACGTATCGGTCTAAACTGAGGGGGAAAAAACTTTTTTTTTTAGATATTTTGGGGGATATTTATTATAGCAAAAAGGTAAAAATATTGGCCCAGATTCACGGAGCAATTACGAGTAATTTCAAATTTTGCGTGCCGTATCACTAGTTTGAATCCTCAAACCATGATACGGCGGCTTCGGGCTTCGATCCGAGAGGCTTACGTCTTCGTAAGCCTTCGGATCTACGCTGCGATATTTTTGCGGCCGCTGGGAGGAGTTTGCGTCGTTTTCATGCGTCGGGATATGCAAATTAGTTTTTACGGCGATCCTCGAAGGTACGAGTGTCCCTCGCAATCGCCTACGTCATTTTTTGGCTACGTAATGTTAGAGGAGCTTTTTGCTGGTCTAACAGTGCGGAACCCATGTAAAGTATGGCCGTCGTTCCCGCGTCGATTTGAAAATATATATTTTTTTTAACGTAACTCGTTCGGGAATAGGAATGTACGTAAACGATGCTACTACGACGTGACGACGTGTTTTCGCGCAATGCACGGCGGGAAATTTGCGAATGGAGCATGCGCAGTTCGATCGCTGGGGGAACGCGCCTATTTTAAATGCTTCACGCCCCCTACTCGCGCAGATGGATTGCGACGGGAGAAATACACTACGCCGCCGTCGTTTACTGGACAAAATCTACCTGGATTCCACGTAGAGCCAGGTAAAAAACGGCGGCATAGTGTATTTCTGATACTCTACGAGAATCTAATTCTCTCTGAATCTGCCCCATTGTTTTTTTTTCCAAATTGTCGCTCTATTTTTGTTTATAGCGCAAAAAAAAAAAAAAAAAACGCAGAGGTGATCAAATACCACCAAAAGACATTTCCAAACTACCATTCAGAGACACCCTCCCTTCCCAAAAATCAGCTTGTGCTGTAACGAATCCCAGCACAGTGATTGGACACAAGAGGTGGGATTTATGATTTCTCCAATCACAAGCAGGCATTCCCGGCCAGGACAAGTACTGTCAGTGAGTAAAGCGGTGATGTGGCGGCCTTTTCTGGGGGCATCAGATTGGCCCAGGGGGAAGGTGTGTCAGTTTCATTCCGGGACACTGTATTGTTCTGGAATGAAGGTGCCCGGGACAGACCTGCAAAATGCGGGACTGTCCGGGCAATCTGGGACACCTGGTCACCCTACTATCACCGTGGTGATCTATGCCAGGAAGTGGAAGCAAATACCTGTATTGCATATCAGTGCCCATCAATTCCACCCTTATCAGTGCCGCCTTATCAGTGCCGGTCAGCGCAGCCCCATCCGTGAAAGAGAAAACGTACTTATTTACAAAGTTTTGTAACGGAAACAAAAAAAAAGCATTTGTTTTTTAGCAGAAAATAAAAATCCCAGAGGTGATCAAATACCACCAAAAAAAAAGAGAACAAAATTATACAAATGTAGTATGGTTACAGTGTAGCACGACCGCGCAATTGTCATTCAAAGTACAACAGCGCTAAAAGCTGAAAATTTGACTGGGCGGGAAGGTGTACAAGTGCCCCCCGGTAATGAAAATCTGCACATTCTCTTCCCATTTTAAAGCCTCAGTTTAGCGTTTCAGCCCACGTCCATGGGCCCTTAGCTCATCATGAGATGCATTTTATTTCCGAGAATCAATTGCGTGCGATGGATTTATGAATGTTCTGAAATCTGGGATGATCCGTGTCACCAAAGCCGCCCGTCATTGAGCCCTTCACTTACACGCCTGACATATAAAAATATCTTGTAGCCACAAGCCGTGTCTCCTCTTGGAGGCCCTTATTAGCACGGTGTGTATGTGAATCCACTCCATGCCTCCCCCAGGGATCTGCCTGCTCAGGATTAAACATGATTAAAATAGAAATCGATGGATGACAGCGGGGAATATCTGCAGAAGAGATTAGACACTTGTATCCGTGCGGCTGACAATTCCCGGAGTCCGGTCCTGATGGAGGATCGGCAGCGGGAGACCGCGATGGACGCTCCTCTCCTCTGCCCTGAGAATACAAGGACTCCATCACGTAGACGCATCCCATCGTGTGTTCAGCTTGGCCCCCCCGCCTTGTATCCATCTCCTTTCAATAACTGGAAGTGTTACAGCTACACCGGCCTTTCTCAATGTTTTTTTATCAGTCGAGAACCCTTGAAATAACTTTTACGTCTCCAGAAGCCCCGGCTTACTATTGTCTCTCCAGGTTCTCTGGTCTATAGTGTGCACGTCAATCTGTAGGTATAATGCCGCGTACACACAAAGGGCCGGATTCAGATAGAAGATACGTCGGCGTATCTCGAGATACGCCACATAACTTCTAAGATGCTCCGGCGTATCTTTTTTCTGTATTCAGAAAACAAGATACGCCGGAATTTAGCTAAGATACGAGCGGCGTAAGTCTCTTACGCCGTCGTATCTTGGTTGCATATTTACGCTGGCCGCTAGGTGGCGCTTCCGTCAATTTACGTGTCGAATATGCAAATGAGCTAGATACGCTGATTCACGAACGTAGTTGCGTCCGGCGTATCTATTTGCGTCGTTTACGTTAGGCTTACGCCCGGCGTAAAGTTACCCCTGCTATATGAGGCGCAGCCAATGTTAAGTATGGATGTCGGAACAGCGTCGTATTGTACGTCGTTTGCGTAAGCCGATTCAGAATGGGGCTGGGCGTAAGTTACATTCACGTCGTTTTCATTGACTATTTGCGACGTGATTTGGAGAATGCGCACTGGGATACGTCCACGGCCGGCGCATGCGCTGTACGTTCGGCGTGTCATTTACGTGGGGTCAGTGTTAATTTAAATACAACACGCCCCCTACCTGCCCTATTTGAATTACGCGGGGATACGCCGGCCCATTTACGCTACGCCGCCGCAACTTACGGAGCAAGTGCTTTGTGAATACAGCACTTGCCTGTAAAAGTTGCGGAGGCGTAGCGTAAATCGGATACGCTACGCCCACACAAAGATACGCTCTCCTTCCTGAATCTAGCCCGATCATTTTTTAGCATGAAAAAAAATGTTTTTGAAAAATGTTATTTAAAACGATGGTGTGTGTGGGCTTCACATCATTTTTCAGGTTCTGAAAAACTGCATTTTTTAACGTCGTTTTAACCACTTAAGACCCGGACCAAAATGCAGGACCTTGCCCCTTTTTGCGATTCGGCACTGCGTCGTTTTAACTGACAATTGCGCGGTCGTGCGACGTGGCTCCCAAACAAAATTGGTGTCCTTTACTCCCCACAAATAGAGCTTTCTTTTGGTGGTATTTGATCCCCTCTGCGGTTTTTAGTTTTTGCGCTATAAACAAAAATAGAGCGACAATTTAAAAAAAAATTCAATATTTTTTACTTTTTGCTATAATAAATATCCCCCCAAAAATATATAAAAAAACATTTTTTTCCTCAGTTTAGGCCGATACGTATTCTTCTACATATTTTTGGTAAAAAAAAATCGCAATAAGCGTTTATCGGTTGGTTTTCGCAAAATTTATAGCGTTTACAAAATAAGGGATCGTTTTATTACATTTTTATTATTTTTTTTTTTTTACTACTAATAGCGGCGATCAGTGATTTTTTTCGTGACTGCGACATTACGGCGGACAATTTGGACAATTTTGACACATTTTTGGAACAATTGTCATTTTCACAGCAAAAAATGCATTTAAATTGCGTTGTTTACTGTGGAAATGACAGTTGCAGTTTGGGAGTTACCCACAAGGGGGCGCTGTGAATTTGAGTGTTCCCTGTGTGTGTGTTTACAACTGTAGGGGGGTGTGGCTGTAGGTCTGACATCATCGATCGCGTCCCCCTATTACAGGGATGACTCGATCGATGCTGCGGCCACAGTGAAGCACGGGGAAGCCGTGTTTACACATGGCTCTCCCCGTTCTTCAGCTCCAGGGACGGATCGCCGCACTGCATCGGCGATCGGGTCCGCAAATCCCGCGGTCCCATTCCTGGAGCTTCGGACCGGGTCACGGGAGCGTGCCACGGGCGCGCGCCCGTGACCCACGGCTGGGTACTAAAATCAACGTATATATACGTTGATGTGCCCAGCCGTGCCATTCTGCCGACGTAAATGTGCAGTAGGCGGTCCTTAAGTGGTTAAACTATGTCAATTTTCGAATTGTAAAAAATGGCCGTGTGTGGGCTAAAACAACGTTTTAAACCTGCGCATGCTCAGAAGCAAGTTATGAGACGGGAGCGCTCGTTCTGGTAAAACCACATTCATCACGCTGTAACAGACAGAAAAGCGCGAATCGTCTTTTACTAACACGGAATCAGCTAAAGCAGCCCCAAGGCGAATAGAACTTTCCCTTTAGAGTGCCATCGTACGTGTTGTACGTCACCGCGCTTTGTTTATAATTTTTTTTAAAGGGATGGTGTGTGGGCAACGTCGTTTTTAATGATGAAGTTGGAAAAACTTTGTTTTTTGGACATGCTGAAAACGTTTTTTTTCATGCTGAAAAATGATCGTGTGTACGCGGCATTAGACTGAAGAAGAAATGTGGCATTGTGAGTGTATTTCACACCCAGGGCTGCTCCACACCATTAATTTATTTGTAGTAATAAAAATAAAATAAATTATAGTAATGGCCAGAAAATAAATGTCATAACAAATGTATTGCCCCACCACATGGTCAATGGAAAAGTGCCACCCTACATTGATGGTTGTGAGTAGGGGTGCTGAAATTAATCGTAACATCGATGCATCGCGATTCGGGTGTCCCCGATGCGATTTCGATGCATGCGACCGTAAAAATCGATTACCCTGCCCCTCCCTGGAAAGCGCTCCGTGCGTTACCTCATTTTTTTGTGTACATGATGCTCATGTCCGTCGCGTCTCTCCTGACGTCAGCCCGGCCCGCCTCTCTCCTCACTTCAGCCCCGCCCGCCTCTCACAGCTCGTCACGTCTCTCCTGATGTGTCAGCCCGGCCCGCCTGTCTCCTCACTTCAGCCCCGCCCGCCTCTCACAGCTCGTCACGTCTCTCCTGTGTGTCAACACGGCCCGCCTTCGCTCCTCAATTCAGCCCCGCCCGCCTCTCACATCTCTCCTAATGTGTCAGCCCGGCCCGCCTCTCTCCTCACTTCAGCCCCGCCCGCCTATCACATGTCTCCTGATGTGTCAGCCCGGCCCGCCTCTCTCCTCACTTCAGCCCCGCCCGCCTATCACATGTCTCCTGATGTGTCAGCCCGGCCCGCCTCTCTCCTCACTTCAGCCCCGCCTGCCTCTCACAGCTCGTCACGTCTCTCCTGTGTGTCAACACGGCCCGCCTTCGCTCCTCAATTCAGCCCCGCCCGCCTCTCACATCTCTCCCAATGTGTCAGCCCGGCCCGCCTCTCTCCTCACTTCAGCCCCGCCCGCCTATCACATGTCTCCTGATGTGTCAGCCCGGCCCGCCTCTCTCCTCACTTCAGCCCCGCCCGCCTATCACATGTCTCCTGATGTGTCAGCCCGGCCCGCCTCTCTCCTCACTTCAGCCCCGCCCGCCTATCACATGTCTCCTGATGTGTCAGCCCGGCCCGCCTCTCTCCTCACTTCAGCCCCGCCCGCCTATCACATGTCTCCTGATGTGTCAGCCCGGCCCGCCTCTCTCCTCACTTCAGCCCCGCCCGCCTATCACATGTCTCCTGATGTGTCAGCCCGGCCCGCCTCTCTCCTCACTTCAGCCCCGCCCGCCTATCACATGTCTCCTGATGTGTTATCCCGGCCCGCCTCTCTCCTCACTTCAGCCCCGCCTGCCTCTCACAGCTCGTCACGTCTCTCCTGCGTGTCAGCACGGCCCGCCTTCTCTCCTCACCGCAGCCCCGCCCACCTCTCACGTCTCGTCTCTCCTGACGTCAGCCCAGCTGCCTCTCTTCTGAATCTCTGATAGCTACAGTCGGTGGGCGGGCTTGAGAATTCCCTCAGGAGAGACGTGAGAACACTGGTGTTCTGTCAGATTCTCCAACAACAGTGGCTGGAACAGAGATCGGGGGGATGGTAAACAGGCAGATGCCTTCTCATCTACAATATTATAATTATATAATTATTATTATAATAGTATGTCGGGCATACGGTACCTACTAAAACAAAGCAGCCACACACATGGAGATTTGATTAAATTAGTGAGATTGATTAAAAATGTGATTATATTAGTGAGAGTATATATATTCTAAATAACCCACCAAGGTTAATTGTTATCTCGGTGTAGAAATATATATATTTTTTTTTTCACAGAAGAATTTAGGGTGTGGCCACGCATGGCCGTGTGAGGGAGTGTGCTGGTGAGCTCCCGTCTCACCTCCATATGCGGGACTGATTGCGCTTGCCGTCCGCTCTGAGAACTGTACCTGCAGCGAGGATCCGGTGGTTTATGGCGGGGGGAGCGCGATAGGCAGAGCAGTGGAGTGGCGGAGCGGTGAGGTGTCCGGGGGGGCTCTTGGACTTGCTTCTCACTACAGCGGGACCGGGGGACCGGGTACGAGCCTGAGCCTGAAACCTAAAACCTGAGCCTGAGTTGAACTCACGTGGTGACTGCCTCCACCTATCGGCGCACAGCTGTGTTGGAGCTGTGTTGGAGACGGGCACTGAAACGCTGACATTGCGGACACACACAGCAGACAGAGAGATCCTCTACGCACCACTTACTGATAGAAGGAAGCCCTGAGAGATCCCGGGTGGACCACGTAAGAACTGTCCTGCCATCGCTCAAAGCTGCAAGTACCTTGCCTTTTCTTTCCACTGCCTAATGCTGCTTAATAAGAACTGTTTCACTATTATTTAAAGCAGTAAGCATCATACTGCTTTATATGGCTCTATATTGCTTAATATGAGAGGTCAGTGAAAAGACCAGTAAATGCAACAAATACAACAAGTACATAGTATCGGTAATTTAATAGAGACTGAAGTGTGATGAGTTATCTTAGAAGATAAGTGCGAGAGAGTCTATGAACTTCTCAATTTTAGGGGACTGAAACTGTCTAATAATCTGAAGTAAGCCCTAGTAACCCAGACTTTCTCAGTTAAATAGGTACAGGTTCCATGAGGGATGTGAGGTATGCAACCTATGAGATTAAGAGAGAGTCGCACCTCACGTAAAGCAGCCGCAACTGCCGTAGCGGCGCAGATATCTCAGATACCTGCAACCAGACCCACCGAACAAACAGGAATAACGAGATACTTTCCAGCTTTGCAGGTAGTGGGTCGGCTCCCGGAAGGTAAAGGGGGGTTGCTGGGTCCGGACCCGGAGACAGAATATAATCTGGGTAAATTATTACAACCCTGTATGGCAGTCCGAGCAGACGTGGAGGTTCTACAAACCACCCCGCAGAGCCCGCGTATGTCTAACATCCTGGCGGGATCTACTGCCCCCCCACCCCTACGGGAAGATTTTAAAAGCGAGATGGAGACCCTGAAAGTTCTAATTCAAGCGCTCCCCACAAGGTCGGATATAGCCGACTTAATTTCTAAAGTAGAAGAAGCGCACTCCAGGGATCTAGAGATGGTGAGATCCGAAATTCAGGGCCTGGAAGTCCGAATGGGAGAGGGGGAAACCGGGTTAAAGACACTGGAGCAACGGGTGGAGAGGATTGAGAAAGCCCACCATAACCAGCTAGATATTGCGATATCTCTGCAACTACAGGTTGAAGACCTCCAAGACCGGGGACGCCGCAACAATATACGCATACGCGGCCTTCCAGAACCGGAGGGGCAAGAAGACCTACAAGTTACAATTAAAAATATCCTCCAAAATGTTATGATGGACACTAGTATGCTAAATTATGAAATGGATAGAATACACAGGGCTCTGGGCCCCAAACCAAGAGACGGTGGCCGTCCCCGGGACGTGATCTGTCGGCTACATTACTATTCACACAGGGAGGCAATCTTACGGAAAGCGTGGCAAGTGGGTGTGATAGAGTTTGAAGGGACACAGCTCAAGATACTGCCAGATTTGTCAGGGGCTACCCTGCATCGCAGAGCACTGCTCCGTCCTATACTGGAACGTGTGAGGGCCTGGGGTGGGACTTATAGTTGGAGGTTCCCCATATCTGTTCTTATAAAGAAAGGCCCACTCTCGTTCTGGCTACGCTCTAAAATGGATCTCCCTGACCTTTTTTTATTTTTGGAAACAGAACCTTTCCCAGTCCAGGACTGGCTCCAGTTAAACCCCAGACTTTTGGAATTTAAGAAAATGTGACTCTTTTTTTTTTTTGGAAAATTATTATTATTTTTTTCTCTTCCCTCAAGGGTCATTGAATGGTTATTGAATGATTATTATCAGTGGGTAGTTTTGAGGATATTGAGAGGGATCAATTTTCAATTCTCAATGTTCTTTTGTCCTTTTCCCTTTTTTTCTTTTTTTCTCTTCGCTCACCCTACATTACAAGATTAGATAGGAGGTTCTGTTTGGCCTGGTCTGGCTATTCGTACAGTTTCCTCCACAGGGGGTAAGGGTACGGATGGGCAAAGTGTATCTAGGAGGGTAATATTAGACATTGAGATATTACCCGGAGCAGTGCTGATTGGAAGGGGAGATTGAGAGGGGAAGATAGAGGGGGGTTAGGGAGGGGGGCTAGCTAAGGGAGCGTGAGGGGTTCACAGAAGGGCACTAGTTTGTAGATACACAGTAGTTAGGGTTTTGAGGGTAGGGATGGGGGGGGGGGGGGACACGGACGGGTTGATGGTTTGATTGGCTGTGGGTGGGGGGGCTCGGCCCACTATCTTAACCCACAGGCTCTTACGGACACACAGAGGAGGGAGGGGTTAGTCAAAAAGGGGCACAGTATTCAATGCATTCCATGGATACAAAAAAGGGGGATGCTCAGTGGAGGGCACATACTTTTTTTTTTCTACAATAACCCAGCGTTGGGTTTCTTTTCACAATATTCACAATTTTTTTTTTTTTTTTTTTTATCAAGGGGTTTAGGGTATGTACATAAGGGTTAGTAGGGGGGAAGCCCGAGACAGACTTGAGTGAAGGGAACCAATTCCCCATGGGCTGGGATGGGAGGGGGGGAAGAGAGAGGGATTTGGTGGGTTTGCTGTTTTTTCTGAGTTTTTTGCTACTTTTTTTTTTTGGGGGGGGGGGATGGGGGGGGAGGGGGGTCGGTGCGAGCACTGTGTCCGGGTATTATAACATGTGGGTACCATAATATGATTAAATGTATGGAACAAATGATACGGAATATGATAACCATAATTATATCATAATATGTCTAAATGGAAGGAATAAATGATACGGAGAGGTTCTATAATTTGGTAGGGGAAGGGGGATGTATAAGTATGTATATATGTATATCCAAACCCAAGGTTTCCCCCTTTTTTTTTTGCCATACCATATTAAGCCGACGAAGAGACGCCAGGGAAAGGCCTGTATGAAAGGTGGACTGTGGGGTATCCGATTTCCAATTTACCTCAGAGCGGACTCATGGCATATATATGGAGAGAAAAGATGCATGTGGAGGGGACGGGGGACCCCTCACCGGGAGTTGCGTGTGTTCCCAACCCCCATTAGGCTATCACTCAGAGGGGTGGGTTTGTGAGTGAATAAAGCTTGTGCTTTGCGACACCCTAGGAAGGGAGGAGGACAACGATCTCCTTCCCTCTCTCCCTTAGGGTGTCGGTCTAGATTAGGGGTCAGTGGGTGGGAGGGTTTAAGCCAGGGTTTTTTTTTTTTTTTTTTTTTTTTTTTGTCTTTTCTATTTTGTTTCTTTGTTCCTGTTTGTTCTGTTTTTTACCTCCTCTCTCCTCTACCTCCCCTCCCTTGCCTCTTGCCCCCCCCTCTCCGGAGACTCGAGGGGCAACTGGAAATGGAGAGTCTATCAGTGATCTCAATTAATGTTAAGGGATTAAACATCCCGGAAAAGAGACGTATCTTACTGGAGGACCTGAAAAAAAGAGGAAGAAATGTAGCTCTGATACAGGAAACACATTTTAGAAAGGGGGGGCTCCCTTTTCTCCAAAGCAAGTACTTCCCGATTGTATACCATGCGACAAACCCGGTAGCGAAAAAGGGGGGAGTTTCAATAATGATATCAGCTAGTATACCGTGGTCTCTAAAAGAGTCCCTGGTAGACACAGAGGGGCAGTATTTAGCGGTAAAGGGGACGATAGGGGGAGTGACATTCACATTTGTTACTTTTTATGCCCCTAATGTACACCAAGACCGGTTCCTGAGAGAACTTTTGGACAGATTGACAGGCTTCCAGGAAGGCCAGCTGATAATGGGAGGTGACTTAAATGTTCCCCTGGACCCTACGATGGACACCTCATCCGGTACCTCATCAGTTACGGGGGGTGTCCGGAGGCGGATCCGGCAGATGTTACAACAAGGGACCCTAATAGATACATGGAGATTGATGCATCCAGGGGAGCGAGACTACTCCTTCTACTCAGTACCGCATAAGATATACTCACGTATCGATTATTACTTTATACCCCACAACCAGCTTCACGCAGTTATAGAAGTTGGAATTGGGGAAATAACTTGGACTGACCACGCCCCAATCCTTTTAGAATATAAAATAGGGGATCCTAGATCCTCTGGACCAAGTACCTGGAGACTGAACGAGAGTCTGTTACAGGATGAGGACGTTCTGGAAGAAATCCGGAAGGAGTTAACATGGTATTTTCAGATAAATGATACCCCAGAATGTAACTTGGGGGTGATATGGGAGGCCCATAAAGCGGTCATTAGGGGTGTCTTGATGAAACATGGGGCAAGAATCAAAAGGAATAGGGAACAGAGAATAACAACTCTCACGTCGGAAATCAGAAATTTAGAAAGTCGGCATAAACAGAACCCTAACCCCAAGGTAGAGAGAGAACTCATGACGCTACGTAGACAAATTAATGAACTACTCTTTCATAGAGCCAAAAGAGCGATACAGAATGGCAGAAGGCAGAATTACGAATTCGGAAATAAATGTGGAAAACACCTGGCAAATTCACTGAGAGAGCAACAAGCAAAAACCTATATCCCAATGATTAAGGGGTCGAGAGGTGAGGAACATGTATTACCCAAAGAGATTGCACGGACATTTAGCGATTATTATAGTACCCTGTACAATATACAAACAAGTCAACAACAGCATGAGACACTGGGAAAGTACATAGAAACCTCAGGTATTTCAACATTAACATCAGAGATGAGCCAAGATATGGAAAGACCCATTACCTTAGAAGAATTACAGGAGGCAGTGAAAAAGGGGAAAAGAGGGAAAGCACCAGGAGTAGATGGGTTTACCATACTTTATTATAGACTCTTTCTCCCAGAATTAGGCCCCTTCATGATTAGAATGTTTAATGAATTAGGTGACTCATGCTCTTTTCATTCTGAAACCCTAAAAGCAGTAATAGCGGTAATACCTAAGGAAGGCAAAGACCCCTCTCAATGTGGAAGCTACAGACCTATATCATTACTGAATGAGGATCTGAAGCTCTTTGCCAAAATCCTGGCAATACGCATACAGCAACACATACCTGGACTTATCCACAGAGACCAGGTAGGATTTGTGCAAATGCGTGAAGCCAGGGACAATACGATCAAGATTCTGAACCTGGTCCATTGTGCCGGCTCTGGCGGAACCCCATGTGTTTTCCTCAGTACAGACGCCGAGAAAGCTTTTGATCGGATAAATTGGCAATTTATGTTCAAGGTCCTGGAACACATGGGGTTCGGCAATAAGATGGTACAATGGATCAGAAGTAACTATACTTACCCAACAGCACAAGTTAGAGTGAACGGAATGTTGTCACCCTCCTTTAAACTTTCAAATGGGACAAGGCAGGGATGCCCCCTATCCCCTCTCTTGTTTGCTCTCTCAGTGGAACCGTTACTAAGCAGGATTCGATTGAATCCAGATATTAAAGGACTGTCGGTTGGAGGTTCCGAATATAAGATCTCAGCCTACGCGGATGATATGATGTATTCTTTAGTGAACCCGATAGAATCCCTCCCCAATTTGATACAAGAACTGAAGGTATATGGAGACTTATCAAATTTTAAAATAAATTACGATAAGTCTGAAGCAATGGGGGTGGGGATCTCGAGGGGAGAGATGTGCTTCTTGAAAGCAAAGCATAGATTCAAATGGTCTGATAAATCTCTCTCTTATCTGGGTACCTTCATCCCGGCGGACCTGACACAGGTTTTTAGACTTAATTTTATGCCAATGTTGACGAAAACGCGGGTCCTCCTGGATGGTTGGAGGAAGGGGTTCCATACGTGGTTCGGACGAATTAACATTATTAAAATGAATATATTACCAAAATTTCTGTACCTCTTCCAAACGCTCCCAATTGCTATACCAAAATCTTTTTTTAGACAGACGCAAACTCTCTTTAATAATTTTATTTGGGGCAACAAAAGTCCAAGAATTAAGAACTATACACTATGTTTATCAAAACGAGAGGGCGGCGTATCGGCACCAGATATCCTCAGATACTACCAGGCGGCTATGTTAATCCGACTGGTAGACTGGGGAAGACATGGTGGGGAGAAAATTTGGCCGGGCTTGGAGCAGGCCCAATGTAGTAGCATACTCTATCTGGCTGCGTGGTGCTATAGAGACCTGCCGATACTCACTAAGAAACATCCATTGATAGGCCCAACATTGAAAGTGGCCTATGGGCTATTTAGGAAAGGGGTACTATCCACTTTGGACTCACCACTCTATCCAATTTTGGGGAACCCACAATTTACACCAGGTCTGAAGAAGGGGTCCTTTGATAGACTAATAGACCAGGGTTTAATACAAGCATCTCATTTTTTGAGGGAGGGTCTATGGCATAGTATGCGGGAAATGGTGGAGGGTGGGCTCCCTTATAGATTGGATACCTGGAGAGCATTACAACTGCGGCATTTCTTGGACAATCTAAAACCCCCCAGAAGTTACGAACGTAAACTGACAAGATTTGAGGGGTACTGTAGTGGTAAGGGAGTGCTTCGGCACACCCTTTCAAGAATCAGCGAACTACTGAACACACCGACGGAGGACTCTCAGCTTCCTTTTTTTAACAGGTGGGAGATGGAACTGGGAAGACCCTTCACAGAAGAACAAAAGAGTAAAATACTCCGGAACATATTCGAATCATCAATCAGTGCGAAAACACAAGAGATGAATTACAAGATTCTATCTCAATGGTATCGTACCCCGGTAGTATTAAAAAGGTGCTACCCAGACACTTCGGATAGATGCTGGAGGTGTGGCAAGGAAGAAGGAACCTTGCTACATATATTTTGGCTATGCCCAGGAATTCTGAACTTTTGGACGGAGGTTCAGGGTATAGTGCAGAAATTTAGTAAAGACAAACTACCAGACAAATGGCCCTTTTTCCTATTACAGGACTCGGAGTTAACGGTAAAGAGATACAGGAGTTCTTTGGTTAATCACCTTTTAAACGCTGCTCGTGCCTGCATCCCAGGGATGTGGAAACATAAACAACCACCAACGGTAAAGATGTGGCTCAATAGAGTCGAAGATTTGAACAGAATGGAGGACCTTGTATGGACCTCCAGACAGAAACGTAAAGTATATACTGAAACGTGGGCTGAGTGGAACGAGTTTAGATACTCAGAACAAGGGAGGGCTCTGCTGGATGCACAATAAGGAGGGACCGGATTCAGGGATGGGACGGGGAGGGGGGGATGAGTGAGAGAGACGGGTCAGTGTGGGGTTTTTTTTTTTTTTCTTTTCTTTTGTCAATCTGGCGGGGGGGTGGGGGGGAAGGGAGGGAGTTGGCGTAGCAAGTTAGGGCATCGAGGACATTTGAGGGGCCGGTTTCCCCCCCCCTCCCTATGAGGGGCATAGTGACCCCCCGGGGGGAGGAGAGGACTTGCCGGCGTGAGGGGGTGAAGGGCAATGTACCCACGGAGTCGTGATCCACTAGAGGTCCAGATGGGGATCAGCGTGAGGGGAGGGAGGGGAGGGGCAGGGATGTGCCTCCTGTCCTCTATTTCCGTTTTTTCTTTTATTGCTGTTTAAGATATGATCAGGACTCGTGTGGGTGCTCCTTATTATATATTTTTTTTATTATCGGGTTTTTCCTTCACTTCATTGTAAAATATATATATGTGTATATAATGTTCCTCCAATGCTCCTCGGTTAGAGGAATGGGTTTCCATCTGTATGTCACTTGGTACGATCAAAATAATAAAGAAAAATTTAAAGAAATATATATTTTCTTCTTAAATATATTTGCCGGCATATTCGTGAATATAGCGAGACCATTACATGAGTGCATAACTAAAGAACATCCAAATAATTATTTAAATAAATCAATGGATAATAATTACTGATAATGTAAATAGATGAATATATTGTTGTCTGCAGTCTCTGATCATCTCCTGTACCATGTCTCCGCAGTCTCTGATTATCTCCTATACCATGTCCTCAGTCTCTGACCACCTCCTGTAGCATGTCTGCAGTCTCTGACCATCTCCTGTAGCATGTCTGCAGTCTTTGACCATCTCTTGTAGCATGTCTGCAGTCTTTGACCATCTCCTGTAGCATGGCTGCAGTCTCTGATCATCTCTTGTAGCATGCCTGCAGTCTCTGACCATCTCTTGTAGCATGTCTGCAGTCTCTGACCATCTCTTGTAGCATGTCTGCAGTCTCTGACCACCTCCTGTAGCATGTCTGCAGTCTCTGACCACCTCCTGTAGCATGTCTGCAGTCTCTGACCATCTCCTGTAGCATGTCTGCAGTCTCTGACCATCTCCTGTAGCATGTCTGCAGTCTCTGACCACCTCCTGTAGCATGTCTGCAGTCTCTGACCATCTCCTGTAGCATGTCTGCAGTCTGACCATCTCCTGTAGCATGTCTGCAGTCTCTGACCATCTCCTGTAGCATGTCTGCAGTCTCTGACCATCTCCTGTAGCATGTCTGCAGTCTCTGACCATCTCCTGTAGCATGTCTGCAGTCTCTGACCACCTCCTGTAGCATGTCTGCAGTCTCTGACCATCTCCTGTAGCATGTCTGCTGTGTTTAGACTTTGCTACATGCAGGATGTGTTATTGTGTGTTTTTTCTTTGTTTTGTTTTTTTAAGAACAGATAGAAAAAAAAAATGGAGTACTATATATTTTTTTTATGAAAGTCATGCTCACTTGCGCTGCAATCGTGATGCAATCGAATCGTGGACTTGATAATCGTAATCGCATCGAATCGTGAGACCGGTGAATATGCGCAGCCCTAGTGGTGAGTGACGTGTCTGTTAGATTGGTGGTCGGTTGAAAAGGGTCCCTTATATCAGTAAGAGAATGTCTCTCTTCCATTGGTGATCAGTGAGAAGAATGTTCCTTACATTGGTGATCAGTGGGAAGAATGTTCCTTACATTGGTGATCGGTGAGAAGAATGTTCCTTACATTGGTGATCGGTGAGAAGAATGTTCCTTACATTGGTGATCGGTGGGAAGAATGCTCCTTACATTGGTGATCGGTGAGAAGAATGTCCCTTACATTGGTGATCAGTGAGAAGAATGTCCCTTACATTGGTGATCAGTGAGAAGAATGTCCCTTACATTGGTGATCGGTGGGAAGAATGTTCCTTACATTGGTGATCAGTGAGAAGAATGTAATTTACATTGGTGATCAGTGAGAAGAATGTCCCTTACATTGGTGATCAGTGAGAAGAATGTCTCTCTTCCATTGGTGATCAGTGAGAAGAATGTCCCTTACATTGGTGATCAGTGAGAAGAATGTCCCTTACATTGGCGATCAGTGAGAAGAATGTCCCTTACATTGGCGATCAGTGAGAAGAATGTTCCTTACATTGGTGATCAGTGAGAAGAATGTTCCTTACATTGGTGATCAGTGAGAAGAATGTTCCTTACATTGGTGATCAGTGAGAAGAATGTTCCTTACATTGGTGATCAGTGAGAAGAATGTTCCTTACATTGGTGATCAGTAGTGTTGCTCACGAATATTCGTATTGCGAATATTCGGCTCGAATATGGCATATTCGAGTATTCGCGATATATTCCGAATTTCGCGGTGAATATTCGCTATTTCGAATATTCGTATTTTTTCAATTTTTTTTTAGAACAGATCACATCCTAGAGATCCTCATCGACGTCTAAAAGCATTACTGGTATGATTAGAGACCTTGGGCCGAGTAGCTGCAGTGATCATTTTATATTGCCGAAAAATCGCAATGCGATTCTTCGGCAATAGCGATATCGCGCGATTATTTTCGAGAAATTTTCAATATTGTTTTTAGCTAAAATAACACATATATTTCGATTTCAAAATGTTACTGTCGAAATTCCGCAATCAATTTCTCATTCGCATTCTTGCGAAATTACGATAAAATATCAAGAATATTCTGAGCCAATCAGAGTGCTCCTTCCGCATTTGCCGAATATTCTCAATTATTTTGTATTGTAATATATCAAGAATATTCTGAGCCAATCAGAGTGCTCCTTCCGCATTTGCCGAATATTCGCAATTATTTTGTATTGTAATATATCAAGAATATTCTGAGCCAGTCAGAGTGCTCCTTCCGCATTTGCCGAATATTCGCAATTATTTTGTATTGTAATATATCACGAATATTCTGAGCCAATCAGAGTGCTCCATTCCGCATTTCTCGAAATTTCGCAATTATTTGGTATTATAAAATATCACGAATATTCTGAGCCAATCAGAGTGCTCCATTCCGCATTTCTCGAAATTTCGCATTCGCATTCGCAATAGCGAAAATTCGCAATCATTTCATTTCCAAAAAATATCACGAATATTCGTATTTAGCGAATATATCTCGAATATTCGACTATATATTCGAGATATATCGCAAAATCGAATATGGCATATTCTGCTCAACACTAGTGATCAGTGAGAAGAATGTCCCTTACATTGGTGATCAGTGAGAAGAATGTCCCTTACATTGGTGATCAGTGAGAAGAATGTCCCTTACATTGGTGATCAAGGAGAAGAATGTTCCTTACATTGGTGATCAGTGGGAAGAATGTTCCTTACATTGGTGATCAGTGAGAAGAATGTCCCTTACATTGGTGATCAGTGGGAAGAATGTCCCTTACATTGGTGATCAGTGAGAAGAATGTTCCTTACATTGGTGATCAGTGGGAAGAATGTCCCTTACATTGGTGATCAGTGGGAAGAATGTCCCTTACATTGGTGATCAAGGAGAAGAATGTTCCTTACATTGGTGATCAGTGGGAAGAATGTTCCTTACATTGGTGATCAGTGAGAAGAATGTCCCTTACATTGGTGATCAGTGGGAAGAATGTCCCTTACATTGGTGATCAGTGAGAAGAATGTTCCTTACATTGGTGATCAGTGGGAAGAATGTCCCTTACATTGGTGATCAGTGAGAAGAATGTCCCTTACATTGGTGATCAGTGAGAAGAATGTCCCTTACATTGGTGATCAGTGAGAAGAATGTCCCTTACATTGGTGATCAGTGGGAAGAATGTCCCTTACATTGGTGATCAGTGAGAAGAATGTCCCTTACATTGGTGATCAGTGAGAAGAATGTTCCTTACATTGGTGATCAGTGGGAAGAATGCCTCTTACATTGGTGATCAGTGAGAAGAATGTCCCTTACATTGGTGATCAGTGAGAAGAATGTTCCTTACATTGGTGATCAGTGAGAAGAATGTCCCTTACATTGGTGATCAGTGAGAAGAATGTTCCTTACATTGGTGATCAGTGAGAAGAATGTCCCTTACATTGGTGATCGGTGGGAAGAATGCCCCTTACATTGGTGATCGGTGGGAAGAATGTTCCTTACATTGGTGATCAGTGAGAAGAATGTCCCTTACATTGGTGATCAGTGGGAAGAATGTCCCTTACATTGGTGATCAGTGAGAAGAATGTCCCTTACATTGGTGATCAGTGGGAAGAATGTCCCTTACATTGGTGATCAGTGAGAAGAATGTCCCTTACATTGGTGATCAGTGAGAAGAATGTCCCTTACATTGGTGATCAGTGGGAAGAATGTCCCTTACATTGGTGATCAGTGAGAAGAATGTCCCTTACATTGGTGATCAGTGGGAAGAATGTCCCTTACATTGGTGATCAGTGGGAAGAATGTTCCCTAGAGTATGGCCAGTTTTAGGCTGTAATAATGTCAATACAACCTGATAGCGGGAGACGGCCTCCCTCATAGTACACAGTGGGTACAGCGGCCTGGACACTCAGAGAAGGGTTATTATATTCTGGTGACGCTCTCACAGGCGGCACACTGCGATATTCTCTCTTATGACATCTGTTTGAATTGCAAAAATTGTGCGAATTAAAATAATGAAAAGAAAAAAAGTAAGTCTGTCTGTCCTCCCGGGCCTCACACTGTGAGTGCAATTTGTGTTCCTCAACAAAAGCCATTATATTAATGAGATTTGGTACAGTTGTGTTTCTTCTTGATGAGCCTTGTCAGAGTTTTGTGCTCTCAGAAACTCATTAAAAACGTTATTTTCAATTCAGAAATGAGGAGGAGGCGAGATTTCACCTTCTCTTCTCCGCTCACATTAAATGTGGCTCCATACATTAATTAACAATGGAACTATTTATCTTTATTGGGGATAATTGATTGGCAAAGCTGGTCAAAAAAATCATTTATCTCTATTGCTGGGACAGAGTTCTACCCTCCGCTCTATATTGACCTCTATATTTTTTATTGCTTTTTTCCTATTCCTCCTATTATTCTCATTCCCCTTTCTTCACTATTTCTCTATCTTCCCTTCTCCCATCACACCCCCTCCCCCCTCTCTCTCTCCTGCCTTTTTACCTATCTCTGTCTCCTTCTCTCTCTTGTTCTTCTATCTCTTCTTCTCTCTCTCCTATTCCTCTACCTTCTTTTTCTGATCACCCTTTATCTTCTTCTTCTCTCTCCTCTTCCCCTATCCCCCCCCCTCTCTCTCTCCCCTCTTCCCCTATCCCCCCCCTCTCTCTCTCCCCTCTCTCCTCCCCCCTACCTCTCCTATCTCCTCCTCCCTCTCTCCTCCTCCCTCTCTCTCCTCTATCTTCTCTCTCTCTCTCTCTCTCTCTCTCTCTCTCTCATCCTTGTACTCCCCACTCTCTACTTCACTCCTCCCTCTCTATCCCTAACTCATTCACCCTCTTTACTTTCTCCTCCCCCACCCTCCTTTCTCTAATTTCTCACCCCTTCTCTTTCCCACACTCTCTTTTCTCTTCTCTCTGTCTCCACTCTCACTTTTCTCCCCCCAGAGCCACACCCCCTCTCTCCTTCTGCCTTATCCCCTCATTTCTTCTCATCTATCTCTTTTCCATTTTTCTCTCCTCCCTATTCTTGCTATCTCGCTCTCCTCTTTTTTCCCTCTATTTTCTCTACCTCCCCTTTCTCTATTTCCCCATGCCTCCTCTCTCTCCTACCTTCTTGCCTCCCTCCCCTCATTTCTCTATCCCCCTTCCCCACTCTCTCCCTCTGTCTATCCCATCTCCTCTCTACCTATCTCTATCCCCCTCTCTCTATTCACCTCTCCCTTTCTCCTCCCTCTTCTCTCTCTCTCCCCCTCTCCTTTTCTTTCTATACCCCTCTCTTTCCCTCCAATCCACCTCTCTCTCTCTCTTTCTCTCCTTTTCTCCCCTCTTTAACCTCTCTCTCTTCCCCCTCTTTTTCTCTCTCTCCTTTCCTCCTCTCTCTCTTGCTCTCTGTTCCACCTCCTCTCTCCCTTCTATCTCCCCTCTCTCTGTCTCTCTCTCTCTCTCTCTCTCTCTCCCCCTCCCCATCTCTCCTCTCCACCCCCCCTCTCTCTTTCTCACCCATTGCCCCTCTCCCTCTAATGCTGGCCCCCATCTTTTCTTGAGTAGAATGTTCTCCTTCCATGTGATGAATCCAAAGAACAAAGCGAGAGGTGAAAAGCTTTTCTCACACCGTTCTCATTACTGAAATGTGCGCTTTTGTTTGGACTTCCATTAAGAAAAGAATGCTAAAGATTTGCAAAGAAAACCATGTCAGCGGTGTTATCCCGATGCATTCCGGGTTCTGGTGAAATCGGCATTTTTGCCTTGTGATAATTAGAGCTCATTGTGTGTGTTGTATTGCTCTGTGTGTGTATGGTAATTGTGATCATTGTTACTCCTGCCTTCCTTCTCGTTCTGCTCCGAGGTACAATTGTCTGTTCTCTGGAAAACATTCGCTCATCTTTTTAAGAAATATAGTAAGTGCCGGTGGAGGTGAGTTCTGAGTGCCCACCTGTCTCCTCCTCTGGTTGTACAGTGGGTGGCACAGTGTGATCTGAAGGTAACCATTGCATGGGCACGTCTCTGCTCCCATGTCCTAGATCTCTTCGTATTGCGCTCATGTAGGGGCGGGGCTGAGGGGGGCATGTTGGTAGTAAACAATTTTTCATGGGCAATTGCTGGTGTTGGCACTTCAATCATCATGGCGCCATGGTTGATATGGTTTTAGGGTGATTGAAGCCCATTTTTTCGATTATTACATTGTAATACATAATGAAGTGGTTCAACCCACCATAATGCCAAAATGGTGGGAGCCCTGGGCATGTCACTTGCCGCCAGATGCAGCTTGTCACTTGCCACCGTCGCCTGTCACCAGGTGTAGCTTGTCACCTGCCATCATCACCATATGTGGATTGTCACTTTCCCCTGTCGCCTGGCACAAGATGTGGACTGTTGCCTGCCACTGGATGTGGATTGTCACTTGCCATGTCACCTGCCACCATTTGTAGATTGTCACATCACCTGGCACCAGATGTGGATTTTCACTTGACATCATCACCTGCCACCTGATGTGGTTTGCCACGTCACCTGCCACCTGATGTGGCTTGTCACTTGCCACGTCACCTGGCACCAGATGTGGATTGTCACTTGCCACGTCACCTGCCACCTGATGTGGCTTGTCACTTGCCACGTCACTTGCCTTGTCACTTGCTATGTCACCTGCCACCAGATGTGGCTTGTCACTTGCCACGTCACCTGCCACCTGATGTGGCTTGTCACTTGCCACGTCACCTGGCACCAGATGTGGATTGTCACTTGCCACGTCACCTGGCACCAGATGTGGATTGTCACTTGCCACGTCACCTGCCACCTGATGTGGCTTGTCACTTGCCACGTCACCTGCCACCAGATGTGGCTTGTCACTTGCCACGTCACCTGGCACCAGATGTGGATTGTCACTTGCCACGTCACCTGCCACCTGATGTGGCTTGTCACTTGCCACGTCACCTGGCACCAGATGTGGATTGTCACTTGCCACGTCACCTGCCACCTGATGTGGCTTGTCACTTGCCACGTCACCTGCCACCTGATGTGGCTTGTCACTTGCTATGTCACCTGCCACCAGATGTGGATTGTCACTCTCCTGCAGCCTGCCCGCCCGCCGCACCTGTAGCACTACCCCCACAGGAGTCGATGATGTCCCGGGTCCCCATAGCCACTCACATAGCATTTTCCTTCATTCACTCCAACAGTCCTTGGCTTGTTGTTTTTATTAGGGGATGATAACATGGATAGGGTTGGGGAATTATGGGATCAGTAGCTATAACGGTACCAGCTGGATAAGTACAGAAGCAAGTCACCCTGGTGGATGACAGGGGCTCACCTTAGGTGTGGAGTCTAAGCACTAACCAGCGTTTACCAGAGCTCCTGGTGGAGATGCGTTTTGCTGCAAGCATTGTGGGCGTGCGCTCTGTGACCGTGCCCACGGGACCTACAGAATCAATGTCCGCCGGTGTCCCGCGATCGTGTCACAGAGCTGCAGAACAGGGAGATGCCTATCTAAACAAGGCATTGTCCTATTCTGCCTAACAACATGACAGAAATTTACTGATTCTTGTCATCGTAGCCCATCCCCCCCACAGTTAGAATCACTCACTAGGACACACTTAACCCCTTGATTGCTCCCTAGTGTTTAACCTCTTCCCTGCCAGTATCATTTACACAGTAATCGGTGCATTTTTATAGCACTGATCGCTTTATAAATGACAATGGTCCCCAAATAGCGTCAAAAGTCTTGCTTTCACGATAAAAAAAATCACAGAACGCCGCCATTACTAAAGAAAAAATCAAATAATTAACCACTTCCTGCCCGGCGTATTGTAATATGACATCCGCAGGAACCTCTCGTCCCTCCGGGGCAGATGTCATATGACGTCCGGGGATTCCCGGCCGCCTGGGGGGCGTACACGCGCCACATTGCTCGGGACCCGGTGCGCGTGCCCGCAATCACGGCAGGACCTTGGATCTGTGTGTGTAAAAACCCAGATCCACGTCCTGTCAGAGGTGAAGAGACTGATGTGTGTTCCTAGTACAGAGGAACACACATCGGTCTCCTCCCCTTGTGAGTCCCCTCCCCCTACAGTTAAAATCACACACTAGGGAACATATTTAACCCCTTCCTCGCCCCCTAGTGGTTAACCTCTTCCCTGCCAGTCACATTTACACAGTAATCAGTGCAGTTTTATAACACTAATCGCTGTATAAATATGAATGGTCCCAAAATAGTGTCCACCATAATGTCGCAGTCACAATAAAAATTGCAGATCACCACCATTACTAGTAAAAAAAAGAAAATTATTTTAAAAATGCCATAAAACTATCCCCTATTTTGTAGACACTATTGCCCGGATTCACAGACATCGTCCTCATAGATTATCTCATGGAATGACACTGTTAAATGTTTTATGCAGAATCAAGTTACAAAATTGAATATTACCAACAACAACTTTAACAAAATAGGACAGGGCACTGGGGGCAGACCAGAGGGACAGGGCACTGGGGGCAGACCAGAGGGACAGGGCACTAGAACTGGGTCTCTTCCCCATTTTCTTGCTGTCTCCTCTGCAACTCCCTCTCCTATTAATCCAGTGTTTCTCAATTCCAGTCCTCACGCCCCCCCAACAGGTCAGGTTTTCAGGATTTCCCTCAGATGAAAAGGCTGTGGGAATTACTAAGGCAGTGAAACTGATCAAATCACCTGTGCAAAATAATGGAAATCCTGAAAACCTGACCCGTTGGGGGGGCGTGAGGACTGGAATTGAGAAACACTGTATTAATCTCATCTTGTGTGTGCGGCTCCACGCTTGCATGTCCCCACTTCCCCGTTTTATTCAGGCTGGCAGTGAGGAGAGGAGGTCCCATGGCTTAATGAGAATTGTAAGGAGAGCACCTGTGTACTGCTCTGCCTGTGCGCGGCTCACTAGACTTCTTTTCCCGAGCATGCACCTTTCCTCTTCGGCCGTTAATCTCATCGGGACTCTAAGTGTAGGCGGAGATTGGTCATGCAGCCCTGTCATCACTCGCCCCCAGCTTAAATCCACTCGCCAAATGCTAGTAGGCGAGTGGAAATTTTGAGGGCTGCTATAGGTCTATATTTTGTCTTTGTGGGCCCTCCTATGGGTCTATATTTTGCTTTTGGCCATTCTATGTATCTTTATTTTGCCTTTGTGGCTTGACCCCTCGGACCCCTCAAATCTCGCATTTGTCCAGAGCCTGTCCCATCCAACCCCATCACAAGGCCTTATGTACCGATATAGCAATATAACCGTTCCCTGCGGCCGTCTACCCAGTTAGCCCTGTCACCTCATAGCTCAATGTCATATTTGGACGTGTCCCGTGCACATCATGTGTATTACACACGTCTGTTATCCTTCATCCCACCGTAATGACTCCACCTGCCAATAAGTCGCAGATTCCTTGTCAGCCGGCTATAAGTAATTACCTTCTGCTAGAAAAATAATCTACTTCCTGAACCACGGGCCAAAATGGCTGTGCAGACGGCAAAGCATTTATCTTCTAAATGGGGCGCCGAAAGGATTTTCACATCAGAGAGAGGAAATCGGACCTGGAAGGATCCTCACTGAACATGTAATTCCACCCCCGGGGTAAGTTTCCAGAACTGAGAACGGTATTTACAGAATATAACCTTCAGCGGTCTAATTGTTCCGGGACCTCTGGGAGATTCCCCGGCTTTGCTTTCATATGTCTATAAACAAGGCCTACTCTCATCCTTAGGCTTTTATTCTACCTGCAAACACGATCGCCCTCCAACTCTTCATCCATGGGATGTATAAAGCATGCTTTCTGATGTTTATTTAAGTGGTCGCCGAGGGTTTCAGAGCTTCCTTTCATCTCTCTGGAACAATTTTGGTTCTAATTCCTCATTAGATTCATTTATGTTGTTTTTTTTTTAAAAGAAAAAATTAATAAAAAAATCAGACAACACAAAAATGTCAAATAAAAGCAGCAGTACACAAATTGTCAAATATACAAAAAAACGGGGGGAAAAAGTACAAAAAACACAAAATGAAACAAACTAACTACTCTAAACTAATAATACAATGTTAGTGATGATTTTGCCCCTCCCACTGACACCAATGATGGGACACTATTCCTCCCACTGACACCAATGATGGCACACTATTTCTCCTACTGATACCAATGATGGGGCACTATTCCTCCTACTGATACCAATGATGGGACACTATTCCTCCCACTGACACCAATGATGGGACACTATTCCTCCTACTGATACCAATGATGGGACACTATTCCTCCCACTGATACCAATGATGGGGGACTATTCCTCCCACTGACACCAATGATGGGGCACTATTCCTCCCACTGACACGAATGATGGGACGCTATTCCTCCCACTGACACCAATGATGGGACGCTATTCCTTCCACTGATACCAATGATGGGACACTATTCCTCTCACTGACAGCCATGATGGGACACTATTCCTCCCACTGATACCAATGATGGGACATTATTCCTCCCACTGATACCAATGATGGGACACTATTCCTCCTACTGATACCAATGATGGGTCACTATACCTCCCACTGACACCAATGATGGAGTACTACTTCTCCCACTGACACCAATGATGGGACACTATTGCTCCCACTGACACCAATGATGGGACACTATTCCTCCCACTGACACCAATGATGGGACACTATTCCTCCCACTGACAGCCATGATGGGACACTATTCCTCCCACTGATACCAATGATGGGACATTATTCCTCCCACTGATACCAATGATGGGACATTATTCCTCCCACTGATACCAATGATGGGACACTATTCCTCCTACTGATACCAATGATGGGTCACTATACCTCCCACTGACACCAATGATGAAGTACTACTTCTCCCACTGACACCAATGATGGGACACTATTCCTCCCACTGACACCAATGATGGGACACTATTCCTCCCACTGACACCAATGATGGGACACTATTGATCTTTTATTAAAAAGAATCAAGCAACCAATTTTATACAAAAGTAAAAAACATAACTATAGAACAAAACTTCAAAACATAAATCCAAGGAATACACATCCAGGGTCAGAATATATACAATATATACACTATACACAATATATACACAATATATACACTATACACCACCACCAAAACATTACTACAAAACTATTTACACAAAGCAGCAGAGAGGGCCTAAGAGGCACAACCCGTCACCTATGTACGCAGCCATTTATCAAAAATGTATCAAAAATAATAATAATCTAGGGTGATAAGAGACAGACAGCCACACCCGGGAAAGAGACTCCTGGCAGTCAGGGAGGCCTGAAACCCCTCCACGCCTTCAGCCAAGCCCCCTGACCCCACTTGTCTCTCTCAAGCCCCCGAATCTTCCCCACCTCATGCACAATGTCATACACCACCACCTCAAACAGGAAGGATTTTTTGCCGAATGCTGACCTGACACCGTGCGTTCCAGGTGAAATAACGGACCACTAGGCTAACTAAAAAAAGTGTATCCAAACAAAAACCTCCACCGGTACTGAATGCTCCGTACACCCACTCAGCATAACCCAGCCTGGAGAGGAAAGGAACACCGAGCGCCCGCCCCACCTGTCTGTACACTTCTATGTTAAAGGGGCAACGAAGCAGAAAATGGTCCATAGTCTCCTCCTCATCTGCACACTCCTCCCGAGGACAGCTACGATCCATCGAACTGCGAAATTTCAAATTGCCCCTAACATAGAGCTTCCCATGGAAGCACAACCAGGCCAGATCCCGAAATTTAGGAGGTATTCTATCCAAATTAATCAGCCTCAACCCCGCCCTCAAAACTGGGCCTGGGCAATCCCTTAAGGCCAGTGGGTCATGAAAGACTTCGCTCAAGACTCGACTCATAAGGTCTTTCCTCGGAACCGATCTGAGATCTTCAGCCGACAATCGCCACTGCCGCAGTAACTTCAGGCACGGAGCTACATAGGCTGGTAGCTGACCACGATGACCCCTGCGATTCTTCACTTGGCCACCTTCTTCCCAAAGTCGTAGAAAAGGCCTAAACCAAGATCTAAATATGCCTGCCCATCCAGGAGGTTCCACTGCAAGCATACTACCAATATTAAACTTGAGAAATAACAGTGAAAAGAAAAGAACTGGGTTGACCATACCTAAGCCACCCTCCCTCCTGGATAGGTAGGTGACATTCCTCTTGATGGGGTTCAGTCTGTTCCCCCACAGCATCTGGAAGAACACACTACTGACCCTAGCATAGAGAGACACTGGCAAGATGCAGACAAAGCTGACATACAAGAAGATCGGAATCAGGTAGGTCTTAATCAGATCAACCCTTTCCCTCATAGATAACTTCCATCTCTTCCAGTTGACCACCTTAGCATTGGCAATTTCCAGTCTGCCTTCCCAGTTTTTGAGGCCATAATCGCCGGGTCCAAATTCAATGCCTAGTATCCTAATTTTTTCCTGGGGCACTGGAAAGGCGTCCGGGAGATCAAACCCCTCACCTTCCTTTCCCATCCAGAAAACTTCGCTCTTTTCCTGATTGATCTTGGAGCCTGATGCTTCAGAATACCGTGATGTCAGAGAGACCACCTCCTCCGCCTCATCCGTCCCAGTGACAATCACTGATACATCGTCCGCATAAGCAACAACCCTCAATGGCGGCTCACCCGGGAGCCCCACTGGTACCCCACACAACATGCCGCTCTCTAGCCTCCTGATGAAGGGGTCGATTGCAAACACATAGAGCAGGGGACTCAGGGGACAACCCTGGCGCACCCCGGAGCCAACCTTAAAGGACTGCCCAACCCAACCATTAACAAGAGGGAAGCTTTCTGCCCCCTTATACAAGACTTTCAGCCAATCAACAAAACCACCCGGCAGACCGTACTTACTAAGGAGCAACCACAGGTACTCATGGTTAACACGATCAAAAGCCTTTGCCTGATCCAATGTCAGCAAATACTTTCCCCAGCCTGCAGCCCTGCACCGCTCCAAGGCCTCCCGGACAGCTAACACCGCTGTGAAGGTGCTCCTACCCTGGACCGAACAGTGCTGATGGCGAGAAAGCAAAGACTCTGCTACTGACGACAGGCGCCAGAAAAATATCTTCGCCAGTATCTTTCTATCGACATTAAGAAGGCTGATGGGGCGCCAATTCTCAATCATCGAAGGATCTTTACCCTTTGACAGAAGAATCACAGCCGAGTGCCTCATGGAAGGGGGAAGCACCCCCTCAGCGAGACAACTGTTAAAAACCTCTACCAAATGTGGGGCCAGAATAGACTTAAAGGCTTTGTAAAACTCAGCCGTCAAGCCATCCGGTCCGGGTGACTTTTTGATGGCAAGCTGTTCAATTGCCCTCATCACCTCTTCAACTGTGATCTCCTCTGTCAAATTCATCAATGGAACATCTCCACCATTTAGACCTGGAATAGAGTCCAAAAAGCTTTCCATCTTGTCACGGTCAAGCTCTTTCCTCCCAAGAAGGTCGGCATAAAAGGACCTCACGACCTCCAGAATCCCTGACCTGGACTTTGTCACGGAACCTGTACTGTCCTTAAGGCCAACGACCGCTTTAACAGCTACACCTTGTTTGCAGTTCTGGTAAGGGTCAGGCGAGTGGTACTTCCCATAGTCCCTCTCCAGAACCAAAGAGGCATGCCGGTCATATTGACACTTCCTGAGGAGGAGTTTCACTTCGGAGATTGCCCCAGGATCTCCTCCTCTCGAGACAAGAATATCCAGCTTCCTCCGCAAACGTTGGTAGGTCATGTATCTATTAAACTGTTTTCTATTGGCTAGGCCCCTGAAGAATCCAGCGGTCCTCTTTTTGGTCAGCTCCCACCACTCAGCCTTGCTGCTACAAAAGTCCAGGATGGTCACCTGTGCCTGAAAGAATTCCTCAAAGGATTGTCTAACATGTTCTTCCTTGAGTAGAGTCGAATTCAATCTCCAGATGCCCTTTCCCCTCTGAGGGGCGTCTGAAGCATTCAGGGCCACAGATAGCATACAGTGATCAGAGAACTCCACTGCCTGCACCACTGGGGGTGAGAAAGCAGAGGCCTCCTTCAAAAAAAACCTGTCTATCCTACTCTGACTATTACCACGATGAAAGGTGAACCCGGTGTCATCCGGGAGGTGCTTAATGTGCACATCCACAAGACCAGCATCCCTAACCATACTATTTAGAAAAACGCTATCATATCCCAGCCGGTCCTTGAAGTCCTTCCTGTCCTTGGGCCTAGTTACTGTATTAAAGTCACCTCCAAAGACCACTTGCCGGGATGTAAAAAGAAATGGCTTGATCCTTGTAAAAAGGCATTTCCTGTCCCACTTTGTGTGCGGTCCATAAATATTAATTAGGCGCAGGTCCTGCCCTCCCACAAGGACGTCTAAGACCATACATCTCCCAATCTCCACCTCAATGACCCGCCGGACAGTTACCATGCCGGTTTTAAACAACACCGCCACACCGCCGTAAGGCTCGGCCGCAAGAGACCAGTAAGATGGACCATACCTCCACTCTCTCTTGGCCATATGAATATCTGCCAAGGAGGTGAGCCTAGTCTCTTGCAAAAATAAAATTTCAGCATCTAATTGGCTGAACAAAAATAAGGCCATAGAACGAGCTCTCACTGACTTAATGCTGGCGACATTAATTGTCGCCACTTTTAACGGAGGGGGAACCGCCATTTGGGTTATTGGGTGGATTGCTTCTTAGCTCCCCTCTGCTGCTCATCACCAGAAGCCTCTCTCTTCCTTGAGGCCGCCTCAAAATCCATATCTGAATCAGAACTCAGCTCTGAAGAAGCTTCAGATGAGGAAATGTCCCACTTAGTGGACCTATGACGGTGGGAGACAGGCACCGGAGCTTCCTGTTCCCGTTCCGTCCTCACCACCTGCTTCTTCCGTTTTCCAACCTTCCTTCTCTCTTCCAGATACTTAAGGTCAGCCTCAAAGATGCCTTCATCTCTGTTTTTTCCTTTTAAAGTCTTCCCAGAAGACTTCGTCACAGAAGAGGAAGCGACCTTCTCAGTACCCGCTACCACTCCTGATGGGGGGGGTAAATCAGACGTAGGAGGGGTAGACTCCTGGGGGGTAACTGACACGGGGGGCACAGACTTAGAGGGTTCTGACACAAGAGGAACGGGTACAGTAGGCTGGGGGGACACAGAGACAGATACAGAAGGAGAACTTACAGACACAGGGGGGGTGGCCACAGGAACTAGGGAGGGATCCTGAGCAGGACCAGGGGGGTCGGTCACCGCAGTGGAGGATGGTACACTAGGGGCCTCACCCTCCATCCTGTCCAGCCTTGACATCTCATCCACCACCTCCTTCTCCATATTGTGCCAGGCCTCAGGGCATCTGCTGTAGGGGTGGCCAAGTCGCAGACACAGGTTGCACCTGATCTTCTGGTCGCAGTCCTTGGCCACATGACCCTGACCCCGACACACTGAGCATATCAAGGCCGAACAGGAGGAGCTAAGGTGGCCCCTCTCTCCACAGCGGTGGCACAGCTTCGGCTGACCAGGGTAGAACACGGTCATCCTATCCCTCCCTATGAAAGCCGAGGAGGGCAGGTGACGGACAACATTCCCATCCCTGGCCAACCTGACTGTTACCGACCATCCCCCAGTCCAGATGTTACGCTCATCAAGGATTTTATTAGGTTTGGTCAAAACCTCCCCATAGTTCCTCAACCAAACCTCCAGATCCCCGGCAGGGACGCTCTCATTGGTGAGAATGATAGTAATCTTTTTTACGGTTGACCGCTGCGAAATCGCAACTGGGGCCAGACTTTCCCATTCGGGTCTTGACCTGCACCGGGCCTCATATCTCTCCCAGAACAGGTCAAGACCCCCTGGCTTGGTGAAACTGACTGTATAATCCCGCGTCCCTGACACATGTATAAAAGCATAGAGATCATTGACCCCAAAACCCATCTCTAGGATTAAATCCACCACTGCACGCCTTGCAGGGGGGACTGCACCACCTTCCCATTTCAGGATAACGACATTGCGTCTGGGACCCCCAGCAGAAGCCAGAGACCCCAGACCAGATCCCGGGGGGCTCAAGGTGGTAGCTCGCAGGGGAAAACCCTGCTTGGGGGCGGAGCTACCAGGGGCAGAGCGCACCACCTGAGCAAAAGAAGGTTTATTGGAGCCAATGCCCCACACTGAAGTCACATTATCTGTATGAACAGAGGTAGTATTGTCCATCATATCTGAACTGGGGTGACTTTTATCAGCCACACACACATTGTCATCTGGTATAATGATAGTTTCCGTTGCAGTACCGGCCGTCGCCTGATGCTGCACTGTAGAGCCCTCAGCAGCAGTGGGGCAATCAGCTCTGGTCTCAGCAGCAGTGGGGTTAATGGGCTCTGCTGGGACTTGCAGTTCCTTTGCAGGAATGTCATTTTTTAAATGTGTCTCTTGCTGCATTGCAGCCTCAGCAGTCACATCATTGCTGCACACAGAACTGGCAGTCTTATTATTGTTCACATTCACATTCATGGTGCTAGATGGTACAAACACAGTCTTATCCACAACATGGGGCTTCACTGGCTTCACTCTATCAGGAACATCATCTGAAATATTGTCATCATTAAACACCATCTGATCCCCCCGCACAGGAGACTCCATTCCCTGGATCACCCTCAGCATGCCTCCTGAGTCCTGTGAAGGCATGGGGGTGCTTACCTCTCCTTGGGGGGTCAGGGGATCAGAACTGGGGGTCTCCTCCTCCTCCTCCACCTCCATCTTGGTCACCTTCGCAAACCTCCTTTCGTTTGAGAACTTCTCCTTGAAAGGACCATCCCTTCCTTCCATAATGGCCACGATGGTCTCCTGATGGTCCACACGGACCTTGGCCAGTTGGATCTCTGGATCCATGGATCCGCGTTTCAGGCTATGCAAGCCTTCACGATGCTTCCTCAGGCGCTTCAGCTCCGCACGCAGCTTGTAAAGCTTATCCCTCTCCCTGTTCAGGACTTTTATCCCGGCCACCACACGCTCCCGAATGGCCGCCGATCCTTCATCCTCACCAGGGGCAGAGAGATCACCAGCTGAGGCTTGTAGAGAGGCAGGCATGCCAGCAGATGAACCAGGAGGTGGCTGAGAACCTCCAGCAGGGGAGGCCCCGCCGCCCTCCATGGCTTCCCCAGAAAGGGGCCAGGAGAGCTGGGATAGTTTTTCAGGCGACTCCCTTCTCACACGGATCTCCAGGAGCAGATCAGACACACCCTCCTCCTCACACACCTGTGCTCCAATGGTGGATGGGACACTATTCCTCCCACTGACACCAATGATGGGACACTATTCCTCCCACTGACACCAATGATGGGACACTATTCCTCCCACTGACACCAATGATGGGACACTATTCCTCCCACTGACACCAATGATGGAGTACTACTTCTCCCACTGACACCAATGATGGGACACTATTACTCCCACTGACACCAATGATGGGACACTATTCCTCCCACTGACACCAATGATGCGACACTATTCCTCCCACTGACACCAATGATGGGACACTATTCCTCCCACTGACACCAATGATGGGACACTATTCCTCCCACTGACACCAATGATGGGACACTATTCCTCCCACTGACACCAATGATGGGACACTATTCCTCCCACTGACACCAATGATGGGACACTATTCCTCCCACTGATACCAATGATGGAGTACTACTTCTCCCACTGACACCAATGATGGGGCACTTTTCCTTCCACTGACACCAACAACAATAGGGCATAATTTCTCACACTGACACTGGTTATATACACTGACGTCAATGTGGTAGCACTAATCCTCCGACTGACACTGATGAGACACTATTCCTTTCACTGACAGTACAATGTTCCTCCCACTGATACCAATGATGGGGCATTTTTCCTCCCACTGACAAAGTATTCAAAAGACCCAGATCTTGGTGCTTTGAATGCTTTCAGGGGCAGAGGAGGGGTTTGGTATCTTATAGACCCCCCCCCCCCCGATCCCTCCATAAAGAGTACCTGTCACAAAGGATGTTTAACGCAACAGTGTAAAATAAATAAATCAAAACATTTTTTAAAGTGCCCCCCCCCCCATATTAGTGCGCAAAGGTGAACATGCATCCCACATATGTGAGGTATCACCGTGAACATCAGATGATGGGCAGTAATTCCAGCACTAGGCCTCCTCTGTACATCTAAAGTGGTAACCTGTGACGAGGGCTTTCAAAGCCTCACCTGTTGATAGTAAATATTATGTCATCTGTTGCCATTGCACAAGTGTGTTCAGTTTTTAAGCGTGACATGTTGAGCGCCCTCTACTATAGGGAGGTGCTAGAGGTGAGGTATTCTTTGGTGATGACTGCCAGGCAGGTACATTTAGGCAGGCCTATGCTTCAGGCTAGGCCTCCTTGTTTTGATCGGGGGGGAAGGGAGTGGTTAGTGTAGCAGTGGTTGTGACCACCTGTCCTTCAGTCCATGGGTGCCTCCCCTGCTTCCAGGGAGAATGTTCTGGAAGAGGGGCAGGGCTGAGGATTGGAGTGACAGGAAGCTCATGTGAGGAGCCCTGACCAATCCCCAACTGGAATTGGCAGGTTCAGTCCACTGGGGGGGGGGGGGGAGTTGTCGGCTGGGTGAAGTAAAGAATGGAGTGTTAGGCTGCAGCAGGAGGTCCATCCCCATCTAAGGGATGCCGCGTACACACGACCATTTTTCATGACGAAGAAAATTCTATTTTTTAAATTGGTCATGAAGAACGGTCGTGTGTATGCTCCAGAGCATTTTTCTTGACGAGAAAAGTGCCCGATTTTTTTTTTTAGAACATGCTCTATTTTTTTATCTTTGCTTTTCACATTGTTCTTGTTTCACGTCGTGAAAAACGGTTGTGTGTACGCTTTAACGAAGGGAAAAAAACACGCATGCTCAGAAGCAAGTTATGAGACGGGGAAAATTAGCAAAAGCAGCCCAAGGGGTGGCACCATTCGAATGGAACTTCCCTTTATACGTACGTGTTGCACGTCACCGCGCTTTGCTCGAGCATTTTTTTTTTCACGAACGTGTGTATGCAAGGCAGGCTTTAGAGGAATCCCGACAAATCACGTCGAGAAAAACGTTGTTTTCTTTCATGACATTAATAACGGTCATGTGTACGCGGCCTTACATTTTACAGTGAAGTCTGTGCAGGAGGAGAAGAGACCTGGGAGTAATAGTCTGCTGCAATGGTGCAGAGGAGAAGTGAAGTTGAAACTGTAAATGTTAGGCGGCGTACACACGACCGGTTTCCTCGGCAGAATTCAGCAAGAAACTCGATGGGAGACGTATTCTGCCGAGGAAACCGGTCGTGTGTACACTTTTCGCCGAGAAACCCGTCGAGGAACTCGTCGAGCCAAAAAGAGAGCATGTTCTCTATTTCCTCGATGTTCAATGGGAAAATTTGGCTCGACAAGTTTTTTGACTGCCGAACTAGGAACTCGACGGGGAAAAACGATGTGTTTCGCCCGACGAGTTTCTCGGTCGTGTGTACGCCGCCTCAGAGTTCATCATTTAGTCTAAGTGCTAGACATGTGCACTGCCGAAATTTTTATTTTATTTTTTCGTTTTATTAGTTTTTTTGCTTTTTTTAGATGTAGCGGGGGTCATATTGTTAAAGCGGAGGTTCACCCTAAAACTACCCTGTCCCATCCCATCCAGCATACTGGCGTCAGCGCCAGTATGCTGTTTTTTTTTATCGCTGTACTTACTGTTTAACCACTTAAGGACCCCCGCACGCACATATACGGCCACAGAATGGCTCGTACAGGCACAAGGGCGTAAATTTACGTCCCCGCCTTCGTGCGGTTCGGGGGTCCCATCGGGACCCCCTCCGCGGCGTGCGGGGGTCCCCCTGGCTCTGGGAGCGATCGCCGACGAGCGGGCGGATGTCTGTGTTTTCCGCCCCCCCCCCCCCCGCGATCGCTCCCAGCCAATGGGAGCGCTCCCCCTTCGTGTCACTTCCTCCTCCTGTGTTTACACAGGAAGGAGGAAATTATGTCACCTCTCATCGCAGCGCTGTTTCCCAGCGCTGCTGATGAGAGAAGACATCCACAGTAAGTGTGCACCAACACAACACTGACACACACACATAGGCACATTAACCCCTTGTGATCGCCCCCCCCCACCCCCCCTGTCACAGTGTCACTGAATGCAGTGATCTAATCACTGCATTTAGTGTCAGTGTGACAGGCAGTGTAAAATCAGTTAGTGTTAGGTCCAGGATAGCCCCCCCCACCCCCCCCCTAATAAAGTTTTAACCCCTTGATCACTGCCCTAGTTAACCCTTTCACTCCCTATTGCCAGCATCACTAAGCGATCATTTTTCTGATCGCTGTATTAGTGTCGCTGTTCCCGCTAGGTAGCTATTTTTTTTATTGCGATTTTTTTTTTTACTAAAGACATGTGGCTGAATTAATTTTGGCCTAAATGTTTGACTAAAATTTAGTTTATTTGATTTTTTTTATAACAAAAAGTAAAAAAATAGTGATTTTTTTCAAAATTGTCGCTCTATTTTAGTTTATAGCGCAAAAAATAAAAATCGCAGAGGCGATCAAATACCACCGAAAGAAATCTCTATTTGTGGGGAAAAAATTACGCCAATTTTGTTTGGGAGCCACGTCGCACGACCGCGCAATTGTCTGTTAAAGCGACGCAGCGCCGAATTGTAAAAACACCTTGGGTCATTTAGCAGCGTATGTGTCCGGGTCTTAAGTGGTTAATGAATCATTTTAATTTCTCCCCACCGCAGATGTTTGGAGTGGCTATGTCGCGTCACGCCTTCCGAAAAAATAGCCGATTTAGGACTCGGCTCTTCCCGGCGCTATACGGCGCCTGCGCACAGACCTAGGAGCTGACTGCGCAGGCGCCGTATATAGCCGAGTCCTATTTCGGCTTTTTTCGGAGGGCGTGACGCGCCATAGCCATAGGACTCAGCTATATACGGCGCCTGCGCAGTCAGTTCCTAGGTCTGTGCGCAGACATATATATATGTGTTTTATTTACTTTTTTTTCTAAAGCAATGCATTGTGGGATTAAAAGTACCAGGAGAAACGGACTCCATTGACATTGGTAGAAACAGACTACACTTCCCACAATGCCTTATCTCCCTGGAGCACATGGCACTTCCGCAAAGCCTTATGGGGGAGGTTACTTAAAGACTGAGAGGAGCCGTGCTCGCTCTCTTGGGACCTGCACTTCTCCCTCTGCGGAACGAGGGAGAGCGTCACAGACGAGTACATAAGCCTGAAGCCTGGGCCTGTGTTCACCGGAAGGGCACCCATCCAGACACAGACAAGTTCAAGTGTTCCAGCTTGTGTTTGTAGGAGGCCGGAGACTTCCGCTAGCTGATGGTTGTACCAGTGATGAGCAAGAAACGGAAGACTGTGTGTGTCGCAGAGTGATCACTGATCGGAGGAAGCCTGCCGGGGGGGCGCTTTTATAAAAGCGTCCCCCCCCGACGGCGGAAGAGAACCAGATGGCAGAAAGAAGAGCGGCCCCCACCCGAAGACGTCAAAGAAGCAAGCCCCCCCTAGTGAAAGAGCTAAAGAAGAGAGGGGGGCCCCGGAGCAAACTAATAAAATATTTTAATACCCTGTGTGGTTTATTTGTGTTTACACTTTTCTTGCAGGTGAATGGGTAGGGGTACGATGTACCCCATACTCATTCACTTAGAGTGGGGGGCCGGTATCTGGGGGCCCCCTTATGAAAGGGGGCTCCGAGATTCCGATAAGCCTCCTGCCCGCATACCCTGACAACCAACGGCCAGGGATGTCGGGAAGGGGCCCTGTCCTCATCAAGATGTGGACAGGGTGCTCTGGGGTGGGGGGCTGCAGTGCGCCCCCCTGCCCCAGAGCACCTGGCCCCCCCATGTTGAGGGCATGCTGCCCGGTACGGCTCAGGAGGGGGGGGTGCTCTCACTCGCCCCCACTCCTTTCCTGACCGGCCGGGCAGCGTGCTTTGGATACGGGTCGGGTATGGATTGTGGGGGGACCCCTATGCCGTTTTTTCGCCGTAGGGGGGTCTCCTTACAACCCATACCAGACCTAAGAGCCTGGTATGCTCCTGAGGGGGAAACCCATGCCGGATTTTTATTTAAAATCCGGCGGGGAGTTCCCCCTCAGGATTCATACCAAACGTCGCCCACGTGTAGAATTGGCGGGAATCCACGTTGGATCCCCGTCGCTTCTATGACGGCTTTGTCTCTATCGCGGCAAGCCAGCTCGGCGCTGGCTCCCGCGATGGGGCTCGTAGGTGGTCAATCTCACTGAGAAAGTGAGCGAGATTGACACAATATCGCGGTCACCTACTGTAGAAGCCACGCTAGCCAAGATGACCGGACTTGCTGTAAGGATCGTTCCGCAAGCACCCGCATTGAGTGTTGATTGTACCTTTAGACTTAGTTCCATTACCCTTTTTAGATTACAAATAAGGTAAAGTGCACCAACGTATTCATCAGTAATATCACCCCTGAGGATCATTCTGGAATTGACTGAGCCAGGTCTGGTCAGGTTTATTTGCAACTGTATTTGAAGGAATTACCCACTAGGGGGAGCTTGCGAGCATAGACAATTAAGGGTTACCTTTAGAACCAATAGTATTAGTATTTTAGTGTTTTTTACCGACTGCTGCAAGGGCCCTTGCAAAGTTGGCTGCATATGTATTTGTATTTTGTAACCTGTTATCCCTTCTATTTTTATGCCAAGTAAAGTTACTCTTGGTTTACTATTGTGCTGCCTTCACAGTATATATTATATGCATGGCACTCGGCAGTGTCTGTTCCTTTAAGACCCTCCATGTTCTTGAAGCCTAGAGGCGGGTTTTCCCTGTACTCCTATAGAGCATGCACATATCCTTTCTTTTCAACTCCAGCTACAGAAGTGAGCACATCCTCAGGACTTCTTAGAAGCTATTACAGGTTGCAAAGCTGAACACCAAAGCCTGTAAGTAAAGGGGTTTGCTAGTTCAGCTTATATAGAGGGATGCTAGGCACAGCTAGTATAATGTGTGTTTCAGTCTGTAGCAAGCAAGCACATGTTAGGCCCAATCCTTTGTATTAGCTATGTAGAATGTATGTTGCTTGAATAGCCATGCTTACATTTGTCTTTTTATGTTTGTTTTACAGTTTTACCAAATCAAATCATATCACACATTTTCACATGCTATTGTACACATTCCTGTGAATGATATCTCAGTAAAGACTGCATCAGTTCATTAACAAGCGCATCTTTCATTGGGATTCGGTTATACTTGATGTTAAGCTGTGTCTCTAAGCAGCAACACACACACAGCTGGGACATTACAGTAAAAAGGCTTTAAAACGTTGTCAGAAGCAACCAAACAGCTTTGAATCGTCCTCAACAATAAAAGGACAAATCCTTTCAGCCACATGCAAATGAAAGTGAAACTAATTTCTCTCACTCACTATAACACTGATATTGCCTGTGTCATTATCCACGCTGCCAGCTAAAACAAGATGGAGAACACAGAGACTAACTCTCTGACTGTTAACCCTCAATGCTACTATAAGGAGGAAGACACACACTGCTTGCCAAGAACCAAGTCTAGATGCGCAACACTGTCTAGAGCGTCCAGTCAAACAAATCTTACTTCAGCTAGCGCCAATTCAGCAAGATTTAAACGTACTAGTTCTAGACATTCAAGCATCACAAGTCTGTCATCGGTTAGCGACAAAGCGACTAAGGCAAGAGCAAAAGCAGAGGCAGCTTGTGCCATGGCTTCTTATGCAGAGCAGGAAGCTGAATTGATGAGAGAATTAGCAAGACGTGAATCTGAAACACTCACAAGAAAAGCAGAAGTGGAAGCATCTTTACACTTACTCAAACAGCAGAAAAACGCTGCAGCAGCCTTAGCCGAAGCAGAAGTTTTCGGAAGAGCTGCTGAAGCTCAATTCAATGGCATAGAAAACCAGATGTCATCCCACAGCGCAATCCAACGCACCCGTGAGTACGTACAGTCACAAGCAACCATGTACACTGACCAGCAGCCCAATGATGCACCTAGGTCTTCATCGATTCCACCAGCAATAGACAACTTCAATATTACGCAACATTGCAAGACTGGATCAGAACCTCAGTGTAGGAAGTCAAATGGTCGCATGCGCAGAGACCAATCTGCCAACCCTCCAAGAGGACAAACGGATGCTTGCATACTCTCTCCTCAAGCAAATACAAGTCCGGACTATAACAGAAAGACTTACAACAGACGAGAACCACCAACTAAACAAAGTGTATTCTGTCAAGCGCCTTATCAGCCTTACCAACCTCATCCATACCCTGAGTGTACACCCAAGAAGTATTCGCCAGATGCAACAAGTGCTATAGAAGTGGTAAATCATCTGATGACCCGTGAGATAGTGAGCGCTGGTCTCATGAAATTCGATGACCGTCCGGAAAACTACTGGGCCTGGAAGTCATCTTTCCTGAGCGGTACCCAAGACTTAACGCTGACAGATAAAGGAAGGCTTGACCAGCTCGTCAAATGGCTAGGACCAGAGTCCACTGAACAAGCCCAAAGAATCAGATCAGTACATGTTCATGACCCAACTGCAGGACTTGCAATGGTGTGGCGGAGGTTAGAACAATGCTATGGATCACCTGAAGTGATTGAAGATGCTCTTCTGAAAAGGATAGAAAACTATCCAAGAATAACAAACAAGGATTACCAAAAGCTGAGAGGTTTGGGAGACCTACTCTTAGAAATAGAAGTCGCTAAGTCTAGTGGATATCTGCCAGGTCTCTCATATCTGGATACAGCACGTGGAGTTGAGCCCATAATCGAGAAACTTCCTTACAACTTGCAAGAAAGGTGGGTAGCTCAAGCTTCAAGATACAAGAAAGATCATCGAGTTGCATTTCCACCGTTCGCCTTCTTCGCTGAATTCATAGAAGACCAAGCTGAAATACGCAATGACCCAAGCTTTGCTTTCCTGAACAAGAGAACAGCGAGCTTCCCAAAGGTAGAGCAGAAACCTCCAGGGCTTTACAAAGAACGCAGACCAACAGTTTCTGTAAGGAAGACAGAAGTTCCACCTGAATCTGCAGCCAATCAGGAAGACAACACAAGTAAGAAAGTTGAAGAGCCAGACAAAATATGTCCTATCCACAACAAGCCTCATCCACTAAGAAAATGTCGCAATTTCAGAAGTAAGACATTAGAAGAGCGCAAAGCTTATCTTAAAGACAATCGCATTTGTTTCAGATGCTGCGCTTCAATTCAGCATATTGCAAAAGACTGTACAAAAACAATACGATGCACAGAGTGTAACAGTGACAAACACTTGTCAACACTGCACCCGGGACCACCACCATGGAAACAAGAAGCTCCGGTAACTCAAGAAGATCATGGTGGGGAGCAAGGCGAAAGTTCAACGCCAGCAGTAACCTCAAAGTGCACTGAGATCTGTACAGAACAGGGCCGCTCAAGATCATGCTCCAAGATATGCTTAGTCAAGGTGTATCCAGCAGGTTTCAGAGAAAAGGCAATCAAGATGTACACAGTCTTGGATGAACAGAGTAACAGATCGCTGGCAAAAACAGAATTCTTTGACCTCTTCGGTGACAAAGGAACTCCAACCCCATACACCTTGAAGACTTGCTCTGGAGTTGTAGAGACAATAGGAAGAAGAGCAAACAACTACATCATCGAGTCGTTAGATGGAAAGACAAAGGTGACTCTTCCTACCCTCATAGAATGTGATGAGATACCAGACGACAGGTCAGAGATTCCCACACCTGAAGTTGCTCGTCATCACCCTCATCTGGTGCAAATAGCAGACCAGATACCAGCACTAGATCCAGATGCTGCAATCACCCTTCTACTCGGGAGAGATATCCTCAGAGTGCACAAAGTCAGAGAACAGTACAATGGGCCACACAATGCACCATTTGCACAACGCCTTGATCTCGGATGGGTCATCGTTGGAGAAGTATGTCTAGACGGACTGCACAAGCCAGCAAAAGTAAATGTCTACAGAACACACCTGTTGCAGAATGGTCGTACCTCGTGTCTTTGCCCATGTACCAACAGTTTACACATTAAAGAGAAATTAGATAATCCAACACATCATCGGAGTATCCAGAGGTGCATGGAAGACTTAGCCTCAACTGGAAATACAGATGAACTGGGTTGTAAGGTGTTTGAAAGAACAAGAGACGACGACAAGCCAGCAACCTCGGTAGAAGATACCTTCTTCCTCGAGATCATGGACAGAGAAGTCTACAGAGACAAGTCAGGCAGCTGGGTAGCCCCTCTACCCTTCCGGTCACCACGCCATCGCCTTCCTAACAACAGGGTACAAGCAGAGAAACGCTTCAGTTTGTTGCAGCGCACTCTACAAAGAAAGCCAAATATGAAGAAACACTTCCAAGCCTTTATGCAAAAGATTTTTGACAACGAGCAGGCAGAAGAGGCGCCACCACTACAAGAAAACCAAGAACACTGGTACTTACCAATATTTGGGGTGTATCATCCTCAGAAACCAGGTCAGATACGTGTAGTATTTGACTCTAGTGCGAAGCACGAAGGCATCTCACTAAATGATGTCCTTCTCAGCGGACCTGACCTGAATAATACACTCCTTGGAGTACTCATCAGGTTCAGAAAAGAACTCGTAGCAGTAACAGCAGACGTACAACAGATGTTCTACTGTTTCTTCGTTCGAGAAGATCACAGAGACTACTTAAGGTTCCTGTGGTATGCAGACAATGACTTTAACAAAGACATCATAGAGTACAGGATGAAGGTACATGTGTTTGGAAACAGCCCTTCCCCAGCTGTAGCTATCTACAACCTGAAACGAGCAGCACAGCAAGGTGAAAGACATGGCCAAGAAGCCAAACAGTTCGTCATGAAGAACTTCTACGTGGACGATGGACTTGCCTCTTTCTCCAGTAACGAAGAAGCTATTAGCATCCTAAAAAGTACAAAAGAAATGTTGGCAGAATCCAACATAAGATTGATCAAGGTAGCTTCCAACAGCAACAGAGTCATGGAAGCATTTCCAATGGAAGACCGTGCTAAAGATCTTAAAGACTTAGATCTAGGGACAGAATCACCACCTTTGCAGAGAAGTCTTGGGCTTAGTTGGGACCTAAAGACCGATAGTTTCACCTTCAGGGTCTCCAGAGAAGAGAAACCATTCACGAAAAGAGGTATTCTATCTACAGTCAACAGTCTTTATGACCCCCTGGGATTCGTAGCACCCATCATCATGCAAGGCAAAGCTCTTTTGAGACAGATCACTACCGAGCAAGAACAAATTGACTGGGACGTACCTCTCCCTGAAGAGAAGCAAATGCAGTGGAAGTTATGGAAAGACTCATTGTTAGAGCTTGAACAACTCAACATCCCAAGACCATACGTACCTGTTTCTTTGTCTGCTACAAAGAGAAGAGAATTATGCATATTCTCTGACGCTTCCACTATAGCTATCGCAGCTGTAACTTACCTTAGAGTAATAGACACTGAGGGACAAAGCCATGTTGGGTTCATCATGGGAAAATCTAAACTAGCTCCCAGACCTGCTCACACTGTCCCACGTCTAGAACTTTGTGCTGCTGTCTTAGCGGTAGAGATAGCAGACATGATTACGACTGAACTAGACATTGAGATCCATGCAGTGAACTTTTATACGGACAGCAAGATTGTGTTAGGATATATTCACAATGCTTCAAAAAGATTTTACACATATGTGACCAACAGAGTGACACGTATCAGAAAATCTACAAGTCCAGATCAGTGGCATCACATCAACACCGACAAGAACCCAGCAGATCATGGGACAAGATTGGTGTCAGCCGCTGTACTCAAGCAAACAAACTGGTTCGTAGGTCCATCGTTTCTTGGTAAGCCAGAATCCAAAGAGACTACCCAGGTAGAGACCTTTCAGCTCATAGAACCAGATCAAGACAAAGAGGTAAGACCTCAAGTTATAGTTTGTAAGACTTTAGTTACCAGATACAGTTTGGGCACCCATAGATTTGAGAGGTTTTCCAATTGGAAGTCGCTGACACGTGCAATCGGAAAACTTATCTGTCTAGCCAGACACTCCTGCAGAGCTACTAATACTGATCAGCGTAGCAGCGACCATCTTGAACAAGCCAAGGTCGTGATCATCAAATGCGTACAGCAGGAAGTCTTTAAAGAAGAAATTCAAAGCCTTCTGAAAAAGGAAGAGATTTCTCGACAGAGTTCGCTCAAGAAGTTAAACCCTATCCTCGACGAAGAAGGAGTACTAAGAATAGGAGGTCGTTTGTCGGCAGCAGATATGACTATCCAAGAGAGACATCCCTTCATCATACCCAAGAATCATCACATCGCTCTTCTTCTGGTAAGACACTATCACGAGCAAGTGGCACATCAAGGACGACACTTCACTGAAGGAGCAGTACGGTCAGCAGGATTGTGGATCATAGGAGGTAAGAGACTAGTCTCCAGCGTGATCAGCAAATGTGTTACCTGTAAGAAGATTAGAGGGAAACTTGAAGTTCAGAAGATGTCAAACTTACCTGCAGACAGACTTGCTTCAGATCCTCCGTTCACTCACGTAGGTCTAGACGTCTTTGGACCATGGAACATCTCTTCTCGCAAGACCAGAGGAGGCAGTGCCGAAAGTAAACGTTGGGCTGTTCTGTTCTCTTGTCAGAGTACTAGAGCAGTTCATATTGAAGTGATTGAATCTTTATCCACTTCAAGTTTCATCAATGCCTTGAGAAGATTCTTCTCCATCAGAGGACCAGCGAAATTGATTCGTTCAGACCGCGGCACAAACTTTATTGGGGCCTGCAAGGAATTGAAGATCATTTCTACAGACTCCGAAACAAGTTCCTATCTTCAAGATCAAGGATGCACTTGGACTTTTAATCCTCCACACGCATCTCATATGGGAGGAGCCTGGGAGAGGATGATTGGAGTAGCTCGTCGTATTCTGGACGCCATGCTCCTGAAGGTTGGGTCTACTCGCCTCACTCATGAAGCTTTGACTACACTAATGGCTGAAGTCGTGGCCATTATGAACGCCAGACCTTTAGTTCCAGTGTCTACAGATCCGGAGATGCCGTCAGTCTTGACACCCGCAATGCTGCTGACACAGAAGATGGAACCAATGACAGCTCCCACAGGAGACTTTGACCTCAAGGACTTGTACACCAAGCAATGGAGACAAGTTCAAAGTCTTGCGGACATTTTCTGGAAGAGGTGGAGACAGGAATTCCTGGTGACACTCCAGCCACGCAAGAAATGGCAAGATGACAAGCCCAACTTACAAGTTGGAGACATTGTCTTATTAAAAGACACTCAGGCCCACAGGAACGAATGGCCCATTGGACTCATTGTGGGAACTGATCCTAGTAGTGATGCTAGAGTTAGAAAGGTAGAAGTTAGAATTGTTAGACAAGGCATTCCCAAGGTGTATGCTAGGCCAATTTCTGAAGTAGTTTTACTTCTGTCCAAAAGTTAGTGGCATAACAAAAAGTATGCCAGGTGGGGAGTGTGCTGCCTTCACAGTATATATTATATGCATGGCACTCGGCAGTGTCTGTTCCTTTAAGACCCTCCATGTTCTTGAAGCCTAGAGGCGGGTTTTCCCTGTACTCCTATAGAGCATGCACATATCCTTTCTTTTCAACTCCAGCTACAGAAGTGAGCACATCCTCAGGACTTCTTAGAAGCTATTACAGGTTGCAAAGCTGATGAACACCAAAGCCTGTAAGTAAAGGGGTTTGCTAGTTCAGCTTATATAGAGGGATGCTAGGCACAGCTAGTATAATGTGTGTTTCAGTCTGTAGCAAGCAAGCACATGTTAGGCCCAATCCTTTGTATTAGCCATGTAGAATGTATGTTGCTTGAATAGCCATGCTTACATTTGTCTTTTTATGTTTGTTTTACAGTTTTACCAAATCAAATCATATCACACATTTTCACATGCTATTGTACACATTCCTGTGAATGATATCTCAGTAAAGACTGCATCAGTTCATTAACAAGCGCATCTTTCATTGGGATTCGGTTATACTTGATGTTAAGCTGTGTCTCTAAGCAGCAACACACACACAGCTGGGACATTACAACTATATTAATTGTGTGAGGTGTGTTTGCTCCTGAGGACTACAACCAAAGAAAGGTAACAACCATATTGCATATCAATATACATACAGTATATGCTATGGGCCAGATTCCCGTAGATCCTGCGGCGGCGTCGCGTAAGCTATTTACACAACGCCACCGCAACTTACAGGAGCAAGTGCCGTATTCTCCAAGCACTTTAATTTGCGGCGGCGTAGTGTAAATGGCCCGGCGTATCCCCGCGTAATTCAAAGGGGGCGGCTTCTATTTAAATTAAGCGCGCCTCCGCGCCGAATGAACTGCGCATGCGCCGGCCGTAAAAGTAGCCCAGTGCGCATGCTCCATAGTATGCCGCAATTACATTGTTTTCGACGGCAACGTAATTAACGTAAAGGCCTATTCGCGACGAGTTACGTAAACGACGTAAAAACCCAAGGCTGTCCCGACATCCATACTTAACATGTCGTGCGTAAAGTTAAACCACCTTATAGCAGGGGTAACCTTACGCTTACGGAAACAATGTAAACTACTGCGACGCGGCGCAAAAACGTTCGGGAATTGGCGTATCATGCTCATTTGCATATATGCCACCTAGCGGCCAGCGTAGTATTGCATTTAAGATCCGACGGTGTAAGTGACTTACGCCAGTCGGATCTACGCCGTATCTATGCGTAAATGCTTCTAAGAATCACGTCGCACAGAAACAGAGATACGATGGCGTATCTGGAGATACACCGTTGTATCTCTTAGGCCTCGTACACACGAGGGGATATGTCCGCTGAAAACGGTCCGATGGACCGTTTCAGCAGACATCTCCGCTCGTGTGTATGGGCTAGCGGACAGATTTCTCCACCCGACAGATTTCAAAGCATGCTTTGAAATCCATCCGGTGGAATCTGTCCGCCCGACATGTCTGCTGGTTAGTACACTTACCAGCAGACATGTCGTCCCCCACCGCCGCCGCGCCGCCGCCGAATGGATTCGGCGCATGCGCGGAAGTGTTTAACTTCCTGGTGCGGTGACGTGGCGGTGACGTGGCGGCGTCAACGTCACCGCCACGTCACCGCGCCGTCCGGCCGCGGGGAATTTGATCCGATGGTGTGTACACGCCATCGGATCAAACTCCCGATCGGACATATCCGATGGAAATGGTCCGCGGACCGTTTTCATCGGATATGTCCGATCGTGTGTACGAGGCCTTAGAGAATCTGGCCCTATGTGTGTATTATTGTGGTCCTAGCCAACGTGGGACTCACAATATATTTGCATTTTGCTTGGTGTGCCAAGGGAGGGTTCGAGACATTAAAAGGGGTGAATAGATTAGAGAGAGTAGACCTAAAACTAACCAGCAGCTCCTTCGGGGGTAGTGAATTCGGGAAATTTCGAAAATTCAGGAATTCGGAAATCAGAAATTTTGGAAATTAGGAAATTCCCTAATTTCCTCAATTCTAAAATTCTGAAATTCGAAAATCCAATTTTTGAAATTTTCTAATTTTAGATTTTCTAATTTTGCAATTTCGAATCTCTAATTTTCTAAATTTAAAATGTTCAAATTTTCGAAATTCCGAATTTCCAAAAATTCAAGATTTCGGAAATCCAAAAATCCGAAAATTCTGAAGTTGAAAAATTCAGAAATTCTGAGGCCTCGTACACACGATCGGACATATCCGATGAAAACGGTCCGCGGACCATTTCCATCGGATATGTCCGATCGGGAGTTTGATCCGATGGCGTGTACACACCATCGGATCAAATTCCCCGCCGGACGGCGCGGTGAGGTGGCGGTGACGCGGCGGTGACGTTGACGCCGCCACGTCACCGCCACGTCACCGCACCAGGAAGTAAAACACTTCCGCGCATGCGCCGAATCCATTCGGCGGCGGCGCGGCGGCGGTGGGGGACGACATGTCTGCTGGTAAGTGTACTAACCAGCAGACATGTCGGGCGGACAGATTCCCACTGGATAGATTTCAAAGCATGCTTTGAAATCTGTCGGGTGGAGAAATCTGTCCGCTAGCCCATACACACGAGCGGAGATGTCTGCTGAAACGGTCCATCGGACATATCCCCTCGTGTGTACGAGGCCTGAGATTTCGGAACTAACCAATTTGTCTAAATTCGTTGAAAAACGAATTTGGAACGAAACGAATTGCACATGTCTACTAAGTACAACTGATGCAACAATTCTTTAATGACGATGGCAAAAGTGATCCGTTCTATGAGCAGCCCATATTCCCTTTCCCCAAGTTATATCCCCCAAATAAACAAAAGCAATTGACTGTTCATTGTCTCCTGAAGAGTGATGTATGTAGGTCTGGCAGCAGGGTGATATGGTGGATGTTAGTAACTAGTAGCAACCATCCGCTACACATGTTTGGTATCTATCTACTCAGCGTAACATCATCTTTTGGATATTTTACAAAAATAAAATGGGTTTATAATTGTGTTTTCTTGCATTAACCACTTGAGCCCCGGAAGGATTTGCTCCTTAATGACCAGGCCATTTGTGTGGGGGGGAGGTCATCCTCTGCGTTGTCACCTCCCAGTGGCGGGCGGTGGGTTAGTCCGCAGGTCATCCTCTGTGTTGTCACCTCCCAGTGGCAGGCGGTGGGTTAATCCCCGGGTCATCCTCTGTGTTGTCACCTCCCAGTGGCGGGCAGTGGGTTAATCCCCGGGTCATCCTCTGCGTTGTCACCTCCCAGTGGTGTGTGGTAGGTTAGTCTGTGGGTCATCCTCTGCGTTGTCACCTCCCAGTGGCAGGCGGTGGGTTAATCCCCGGGTCATCCTCTGTGTTGTCACCTCCCAGTGGCGGGCAGTGGGTTAATCCCCGGGTCATCCTCTGCGTTGTCACCTCCCAGTGGTGTGTGGTAGGTTAGTCTGTGGGTCATCCTCTGCGTTGTCACCTCCCAGTGGCGGGCGGTGGGTTAGTCTGTGGGTCATCCTCTGCGTTGTCACCTCCCAGTGGTGTGTGGTAGGTTAGTCTGCGGGTCATCCTCTGCGTTGTCACCTCCCAGTGGCTGGTGGTAGGTTAGTCCGCGGGTCATCCCCTGCCTTGTCACCTCCCAGTGATGGGCGGTGGGTTAGTCCGCTGGTCATCCCCTGCCTTGTCACCTCCCAGTGGCGGGCGGTGGGTTAGTCCGCGGGTCACCCTCTGCGTTGTCACCTCCTAGTGGCGGGCGGTGGGTTAGTCCGCGGGTCATCCTCTGCGTTGTCACCTCCCAGTGGCGGGCGGTGGGTTAGTCCGCGGGTCACCCTCTGCGTTGTCACCTCCTAGTGGCGGGCGGTGGGTTAGTCCGCTGGTCATCCTCTGCGTTGTCACCTCCCAGTGGCGGGCGGTGGGTTAGTCCACGGGTCACCCTCTGCGTTGTCACCTCCTAGTGGCGGGCGGTGGGTTAGTCCGCGGGTCACCCTCTGCGTTGTCACCTCCTAGTGGCGGGTGGTGGGTTAGTCCGCGGGTCACCCTCTGCGTTGTCACCTCCCAGTGGCGGGCGGTGGGTTAGTCCGCGGGTCATCCTCTGCGTTGTCACCTCCCAGTGGCGGGTGGTGGGTTAGTCCGCGGGTCATCCTCTGCGTTGTCACCTCCCAGTGGCGGGCGGTGGGTTAGTCCTCGGGTCACCCTCTGCGTTGTCACCTCCTAGTGGCGGGCGGTGGGTTAGTCCGCGGGTCATCCTCTGCGTTGTCACCTCCCAGTGGCGGGCGGTGGGTTAGTCCGCGGGTCATCCTCTGCGTTGTCACCTCCTAGTGGCGGGCGGTGGGTTAGTCCGCGGGTCATCCTCTGCGTTGTCACCTCCCGGCGGGTTCGTCTTCTCACTTGAGGGAGGAGATGACGGCGCTCGGCCATGTAGCCGTCTCCTCGCCGCTCTCACCATGCTGAACACGGCGGCGTCGTCTCCGAATATCACTTGTCAGTCATCCTCATCCTACCGGCGAGTCCTCATTACAGATACAAATTAAAGGAGCGCGGTGCGCTAACTGCAAATCAATGTCGATCCCATTTCATTTTCCTGATGAAAATAACAAATCCATCTCATGCAAACAGACGCTTCCCCCTCCCCCACCCCGCTCACCGCAAATCTATCCGACACAGAACAAGATGGATGGCAGTTGGAGCGATTAACGCGCGAGGAGAGACACGGACAGAGTGTTTATTGAGCGCTTCATTATGACGGGGGAAGGGATTAAAGGAAACCTGTCCTGAAACAAAAAACAGGAACCACGTGTCCTAAAAAAATGCCACTTGCCTGGCTTTCTGCACGTTCTGACCTGGAACAAGCATGCAGCCAGGGAAGTCAGGGGGAAGTTTCTAGGTCTTGTTCTAGGTCAGTGACTTATTAGCCTTTGGCAGCCAGGCAGTTAGCATTATCAGGAGGAGAGATCAGACATGGCATGGCCATCAGTACAAGTTTGGGATACAGGAAGCGCTCTTTTACACTCAATGCGGAGTGTAGTGCCCTCTGAAGCGTGATACACAATCTGATCGCTTTTCAGAGGGCACTTGACTCACAGTGAGGAGGCATTCTAGCGCCTCCTCAGTGCCTGATTTAACCCTATAATGTTGCACCATGGTGCTGCAATCAAGTATATTGATATCTGTGGGAGGAATAGTGCCCCATCATTGCTATCAATGGGGGAATAGCGCCCCATAATTGGTGTCAGTGGGAGGAATAGTGCCCCATCATTGGTGTTAGTGAGAGGAATAGTGTCCCATCATTGGTGTCAGTGGGGGGAATAGTGTCCCATCATTGGTGTCAGTGGGGGGAATAGTGTCCCATCATTGGTGTCAGTGGGAGGAGTAGTGTCCCATCATTGGTGTCAGTGGGAGGAATAGTGTCCCATCATTGGTGTCAGTGGGAGAAATAGTGTCCCGTCATTGGTGTCAGTGGAAGGAATAGTGTCCCATTATCGGTGTCAGTGGGAGGAATAGTGTCCCATCATTGGTGTCAGTGGGAGGAATAGTGTCCCATCATTGGTGTCAGTGAGAGGAATAGTGTCCCATCATTGGTGTCAATTGGGGAATAGTGTCCCATCATCGGTGTCAGTGGGAGGAATAGTGCCCCATCATTGATGTCAGTGAGAGGAATAGCACCCCATCATCGGGGTCAATGGGGGAATAGTGTCCCATCATCGGTGTCAGTGGGAGGAATAGTGCCCCATCATTGGTGTCAGTGGGAGGAATAGTGCCCCATCATTGGTATCAGTGGGAGGAATAGTGCCACATCATCGGTGTCAGTGGGAGGAATAGCGCCCTATCATTGGTGTCAATGGGGGAATAGTGCCCCATCATTGGTGTCAGTGGGAGGAATAGTGCCCCCGCATTGGTGTCAATGGGGGAATAGTGCCCCATCATTGGTGTCAATGGAGAATTAGTACCCCAAGTGTCAAATAAAGACTGGCAAAGCCGCAGTTTGGAGATCACTGTTGTAGACAATTGTGCTCTTCCAACCCTCACAAATGGGCACAAATTCCCACAAAGACCTTATTAATGGCAACCCTATATTTATGGGGGTCAATGGGTATGGGAGGGTTACTCCATGGGTCATAGGGGTGCAACTCTATATTAATGATCATGGAAGCAACTTAATTAATGGGCATGGGTGGAAACCCAATTTTAATGGTCATAGGGGGCAACCCTATAACAATGCCAATGGGATGCAACTCCAAAATATGAGTATGGGGGATAGCTCATAACTCCATATTAATGGTCATAGTGGGCAACTATATTAATGGGCATGGAGGCAACTTCAAATGAATGGGCATGGAGGGGAGGAGTAATTTAATATTAATTGTCATAGGGGGCAACCCTATAATAATGGGTGCAACTCCAAATAATGGGTATGGGGAAGCTCAATACTAATAGTCATAGGGGGCAACTATATTTTAATGGGCATGGGTCTTAGGGGACAACTCCATATTAATGATCATGGGGGGGCAACTTCAAATTAATAAGCATGGGGAGGAGGAGGAGTAACTTAATATTATTGGTCATAGGGGACAACCCTATATTAATAGCCATGGGGTGCAACTTCAAATAATGGGTATTGGGAGGGGGATAGCTCAATATTAACCACTTCAGCCCCGAGCCTGTTTTTCAGATTCGGTGCTTACGAGACTAAAACAGTTTTTTTTTGCTAGAAAATTATTTAAAACCCCCAAACATTATATATATTTTTTTCTAACACCCTAGAGAATAAAATGGCGGTCATTGCAATACTTTTTCTCACACCGTATTTGCGCAGCGGTCTTACAAGCGCACTTTTTTTGGAAAAAATTCACTTTCTTGAATTAAAAAATAAGACAACAATACATTTGGCCCAATTTTTTTTATTGATTGTGAAGAATAATGTTACGCCGAGTAAAATGATACCCAACATGTCACGCTTAAAAATTGCGCCCGCTCGTGGCATGGCGTCAAACTTTTACCCTTAAAAATCTCGATAGGCGACGTTTAAAAAATTCTACAGGTTGCATTTTTTGAGATACAGAGGAGGTCTAGGGCTAGAATTATTGCTCTCGCTCTAACGATCGCGGCGATACCTCACTTGTGTGGTTTGAACACCGTTTTCATATGCGGGCGCTACTCGCGTATGCGTTTGCTTATGCGCGCGAGCTCGTCGGGACGGGGCACTTTAAAAAAATGTTTTTTTGGTTTTCGGTTTTATTTTTATTTATTTTATAATTTTTAACACTGAAAAAAAAAAAATTATCACTTTTATTCCTATTACAAGGAATGTAAACATCCCTTGTAATAGAAAAAAGCATGACAGGTCCTCTTATATATGAGATCTGGGGTCAAAAAGACCTCAGATCTCATATTCAGGCTTAAATGCAGAAAAAAAAAGTCAAAATGTAAACAAATTAAATGTCTCTTTAAGACGCTGGGCGGAAATGACGTTTTGACGTCACTTCCGCCCAGCAGAGGTATGGGGACGGCTGAGGGACATTTTTTCCCTCAGTCGCATCCCCGGACAGCCAGCAAGAGGACCCGATCGCCTCCGCCGCTACCGACGGCTACGGTAAGCGGCGGAGGACACGGGAGAGCGGCGGGAGGGGGGGGGGGGCACCCTCTCCCGCCGCCGGTAACGGCGATCTCGCGGCGAATCCGCCGCGATGACCGCCATTATCGTTAACAGGACCGCCCCACGAAGAGATGGATATTTCGGTTGTGGCAGCAGCTGCTGCCGTTACCGAGATATCCATCTTCAAAAAGATGACGTCTTTGGACGTGGGGCCGGTCAGAAGTGGTTAATGGTCATAGTGGGCAACTCTATATTAATGGGCATAGAGGCAACTTCAAATTAATGGGCATGGAGAGGAGAGTAACTTAATATTAATTGTCATAGGGGGCAACCCTATAATATTGGGTATCGGGTGCAGCTCCAAATAATGGGTAATGGGGGGCTCAATACTAATGGCCATAGTCGGCAACTCTATATTAATGGGCAAGCATTGATCTTGTATTTTAATGGGCATGGTTCATAGGGGGCAACTCCATATTAATGGCAATAGGACAACTTAAAAAAATGGGCATGGGGGGGGGGGGGGACTCAATATTAATTACCATAGGGGGAACTCCATATTAATGGTCATGGGGGCAATTTCAAATTACTGGACATTGGGAGGAGGAGGAGGAGTAACCTAATATTAATGGTTATAGGGGGCAACCCTATTTTAATGGCCATGGGGTGCAATTCCAAATATTGGGTATGGGAGGGGGATAGCTCAATATTAATGGCCATAGTGGGCAACACTATAATTATGGGCATTGGTTAATAGGGGGCAACTCCATATTAATGGGCATGGGTCATAGGGGTGCAACTCAATATTAATGAACATGGGGTGCAACTCCAAATAATGGGTATTGGGAGGGTGTAGCTCAATATTAATGGTCATAGTGGGCAACTTTGTATTAATGGGCATGGGTCATAGGGGGAAACTCTATATTAATGGCCATGGGGCAACTTAAAAAAAATGGGTGGGGGGGTAACTCAATATTAATAGAATGGTCATAGTGAGCAACTCTATATTAATGGGCATGGGTCATAGGGGGCAACTTTATATTAATGGTCATAGGGGGCAACTCTATATTAATGGGCATGGGTCATAGGGGGCAACTCTATATTAATGGGCATGGGTCATAGGAGGCAACTCTATATTAATGGTCATAGGGGGCAACTCTATATTAATGGTCATAGGGGGCAACTCTATATTAATGGGCATGGGTCATAGGGGGCAACTCTATATTAATGGGCATGGGTCATAGGAGGCAACTCTATATTAATGGTCATAGGGGGCAACTCTATATTAATGGTCACAGGGGGCAACTTTATATTAATGGTCATGCTGCTTCTAATGCACATGGTGAGAAGCTCACAGGGTGCAGTGAAATCAGAGGAAGTCATTTCAGGAGAGGAGCGGTCTGAAGGGAAGGCTGAGGTTCAGCAATAATGATATAATCCCCGGGCCCCTCGCTAGGACAAGTTAGTTAATATTCTAATGAGAAGATAAACTGCTCATCTGAGGAACGTTGAGGCCGGTGCAGCAGCCTGGGGTTATATTTAATTCCGTCCTAATTAAAGGTGCCTCCTTAATTAAAGCCAGCAGCGGCTAATGATAACGATGTTACATAATGGGGTTCAGATTGCTGTCAGGGCAGACAGACACTTCTGTAATAATGCTTCCCAGTTTACCGGGTAATTAGTTGCCGGCTTTATCGGCGGTGTGTGCCGGCGGTACGAAGTGCAATTTCCAGGTACGGGCAGAGCGTGCCGAGCCAACGAGCGCCGATCATCTTTCATGTCTTTATTATTCTAATTAAATGCCGTCTGATCGGGAACATTGTGTCTAACAAGTTTATGGAGCCGACATTACACCTATTGGTTTTCTCGGCTGCCGGAGAATAGGGATGAGGATAACTGGCTTTGCCGAAATTTCAGCAACATTTTGGAACATTCCACCAAAATGGCGCCATTTGGGAGATTCATTGAAGGTGGTATTTTTACCACTTGTCTACCGGAGGGGCCAATTCATTTTTTATTTTTTCGCACACATGTTAAAACCTGAACTTTTTGCTATAAATTTCTGTAAACCCCCCAAAAATATATATATTCGGAAAGAAGAAACCATGGAGAATAAAATGGTGGTAGCTGCAATTTTTTATTTTGTGTGATATTTGTGCAGCTGTTAATTAAACGCACATTTTCAGGAAAATAAACACTAAAATTTATTTTGGTGCAAACTAACACAATATTTTTCCGCATTTTATGATAAAATATAAAAGATGAGTCGAGTAGATAGATACCAAACATGTCAAGATTTACAATTCTGAAATGGCAACAAACTGTGGTACCTATAATTATCCAAAGCCTCTACAGGTTATCAGTTTAGTGTTAAAGTAATACTAAAGATTCAAATAAAAAAAAATGACAAACATTTCATACTTACCTCCAATGTGCAGTTTGTTTTGCACAGCGTGGCCCCAAACGTTGCCCTCTGGGGTCCCCCAGCAGCTCCTCCCCACATCAGATAACCCCCTAGGAGAAGCATTCTTGGGGGGTTACCTTGCGGGCGCGCTCCTGTGTCCAGCATTCGGCATCCATAGCCGCTGAATGCAGGACTTGGCCCCACCCCCCAGCATCATTGGATTTAATTGACAGCAGCGGGAGCCAATGGCTGCGCTGCTATCAATCTATCCAATCAATAGCCGAGAACCCCGAGCAGAGAGATGCCGCGTCCTCGCCGTGTGACATTCCAGGGCTCAGGTAAGTGAAACGGGGGGCTGGGGGGCCAGTCACTGACAGAAGTTTCAGGAGGGTTTACAGACCTTTTTATTGTGAGCTCTGGTGCTGGAATTATTGCTCTCACTGTGACGTTTGTGGCAATACCTCACATGCAGAGTTAATCCTAGGCAGGTGCGTGGGGTGTAGTGCACCCAGGCGCCACAGAGGTGGGGGCACTGAAGCGCCAGAGTGCTCGCCTCCCTCCTACTCCTCCTCTCCTTGTCCGTGTCCAGAGGCGGCTCTCTCCGCCGATCACAGCCGCCGTCACTGTGTTTCCTCCCCAAGCCTGTCCCCTCCCTCCTCCTGTTAGAAGAGGAGAGCAAGACAGCGGCTGTCTCCGTGTGGAGAGAGACCAGCCGTGCAGTGACGTCGCTGGGGGGGCGGTTCATGCCTGACGTGTTCTACTTGTCCATGTTAGGGGAGCATCTCTGTTTTTAGTCGTTGCCATAGAAACACTTGTAAGGGGGAGGAGTTGATAAGATGACCACACCCATGTGGGGGCATCAGAAATATTTCTGCTCACATGTGTGGTGCAATCACCGTTTACATATGTGTGCAGCCAGGGAAACACAGCATCGAACCCGGAAATTTTGAAATCCGCAACGTTTCTGGCTTCATTCATCAGGTCGCTTCCTGGTTTCTTGCCTAGGCCAAAATAATGTTATATATCCCAGGATTCTTCAGGAGGGGAGGAGGGGGTTTCTCAGCTTAGCCCGCCATCCTGCCTGCATGCCTGCGCTAAGAACAAATGGATTCCAGGAAGTAAATGCTACATGAATCATCTGCCCTTACTCAAGATGGCCGTGGCTAGACATGCTTAGCTAGGGGAGATTTCTTAGCAAAATAAAGCATGGAGACATGGATGGATGGGGAGTTTGCTATGAATATTAAAAATGAACTAAATTGTGTTTTCATTTTAGTTCTGCTTTAACCCTGTGTACTGATTAATGGCCAGTGGCATCGGACCCAAACCTTGCTATGCCAAGATCATTACCCATGGACCTTGACTCACCCCCTCCCCCTGGAGGCTCAGGAACTAGGCCTTACCCACATGAGCTTTTCCAAAGATTATTTGGTCACAGACACAGGTTCCTGAGCCACTAGGCATTACCCACAAGGACCTTTCCAAAGATTAGCTGGTCAGCCACAGAGGAACCCCTCAACAAAGAAACGCTTGCACCATGAGTCCTTAAACCACCCCGTCTCTCTCATTGTGTGTTCTGTACCAGCCGACCACACCTCTGTAACAAACTGATGGCAGTAGTGGGATCAAAATACGAACAGCGATGATTGAAGACAGCACCCCCTAACTCTGGACCTAACGGGGGGGGGGGGGGGGGGTGAGTATAGGATCCGGACTGTGGCGAGTTTAGAAGAGAAGGCTCAGGAACTAGGCCTTACCCACAAGGGCCTTTCCTAAGATTAGCTGGTCACAGCCACAGAGCAAGTCAGATCTTGAGGGACCAGCAGCTTGGACTTTCTGCCAGCTGAGAATGGAAGCCATGGGTTTGACAGACCAAGCCTTAGGAACCTTGGATCACTTGGTATGAGAGGAGATGGCCATCCTCAGTCCTGAAGCTGCTTTGCATGACAAACTGGAGGCTATTCGGAGGACTCATGAGACAGAAATCCCGGGGCCCCCAGAGGATGAGATTCCCTTCCCAGTCCATGAAGCATTGGGCCTGACCCACCAAGAGTCACCTTGGGGCTTTAAACACGTTTGAGAAGCTGAAGGGGATGTGGAAGGATTCCTCTAAGATTTTGAACACTTATGTCAATTGCTAAAGGTGCCCCCAGTTCAGACTGGGTCTGTTACCTGGTAGGCCAGCTGAAAAAGGGTGCAAGCTACCTCAAACCAGACAATGGATCTCCAATGGACTACAGTACAGTACAGGGTCAAACAGACTGTGCTTAACACTACGCCGTGACTCCGGAAACTAAGGCGCCGTACACACGGCAGAGAACCTCGACGGGCAGAACACATCGTTCCGCCCGTCGAGGTTCTCTCCCGGCCGTCGAATTCGGTGACCCGCCCGTCGGGAATGGCAACCAGCCATTCTTCCAGGCGGGCCGTCGAGGAAATAGAGAGCGTGCTCTCTATTTCGGCTCGACGGGCTTCCCGACGGGAAGCTCGCCGAGACCGTACACACGGCCGAGGTCCTCGCTGGAATGTGCATTCCAGCGAGGTTCTCGCTGGTTTTTAGCGAGAACCTCGGCCGTGTGTACGGCGCCTTACAGGATTAAATTCCAGGATCTACCCTGTTACTTATGAGTCTTCCTTCAAAATGTATGCTCACAAAATATTGCGGGCTTGCTGACTCTGGCTGAAGGGAAATCAGGCCCTCACCATTGAACAAGTTATCCAAACCCTTCCGAAACAACAATTTTATGCCAAAAGAGGCATGAGAGTAAGTGAAGGAAAGGAATCCTGCCACCTTCAAGTGGTCTGCTGCACTGGCAGGTGAAGTTCTTACCATCAAACCAATATAAAAGAAGCTGGTAACTGAGATGCCTAAGGCCCAGAACCCTGAGCATCACCCAGTAACTCCATGTTACCTTTCTCTGGTCTCTGGCCCAAACCTGCATTCTCCTGCTGGCCTTGACCATCTGGACTGCCAGTGGACCATCAGGTTCAGGGCCGGCGCAACCACCAGGCGGACCAAGCGGCCGCTTGGTGGCGGGCAGGTCCGCAGCCTGGGATGGGGCGAAAAAATTACCAGAATCGCGGCCGTACGATTTCTCAAAAGCCGCGCCTCCGACGTCTTCTGTTCCGTGATAGGCGGAAACAATCAGCTTCCCAGGAGGCACTGTGTTCGGTGTCCGCCTATCACGGAGGCCCTCTCGTCCTGTGTTCAGTGTCCGCCTATCACGGAGGCCCTCTCGTCCTGTGTTCAGTGTCCGCCTATCACGGAGGCCCTCTCGTCCTGTGTTTGGTGTCCGCCTATCACGGAGGCCCTCTCGTCCTGTGTTTGGTGTCCGCCTATCACGGAGGCCCTCTCGTCCTGGTTTGGTGTCCACCTATCTTGGAGGCCCTCTCGTCCTCGGACGAGAGAGCCTCCGTGATAGGCGAACACTGAACACAGTGCCTCATGGGAAGCTGAATGTTCCGCCTATCACGGAACAGAAGACGTCGGAGGCGCGGCTTTTGAAAAATCGTACAGCCGCGATTCGCATGGAATAAGGTAAGGGCACGGACAGTCTGGTGGGGCAGGTCTGGCATGTAATGGGGGCAGGTCTGGCATGTAATGGGGGCACGGTCTGGCATGTAATGGGGCACGGTCTGGTCATGTAATGGGGCACGGTCTGGCATGTAATGGGGGCAGGTCTGGCATGTAATGGGGGCACGGTCTGGCATGTAATGGGGCACGGTCTGGCATGTAATGGGGGCAGGTCTGGCATGTAATGGGGGCAGGTCTGGCATGTAATGGGGCACGGTCTGACATGTAATGGGGCACGGTCTGACATGTAATGGGGCACAGTCTGGCATGTAATGGGGCACAGTCTGGCATGTAATGGGGCACAGTCTGGTCATGTAATGGGGCACAGTCTGGTCATGTAATGGGGCACGGTCTGGCATGTAATGGGGCACGGTCTGGCATGTAATGGGGCACGGTCTGGCATGTAATGGGGGCACGGTCTGGCATGTAATGGGGCACGGTCTGGCATGTAATGGGGGCAGGTCTGGCATGTAATGGGGGCAGATCTGGCATGTAATTGGGCATGGTCTGGCATGTAATGGGGCACAGTCTGACATGTAATGGGGCACAGTCTGACATGTAATGGGGCACAGTCTGACATGTAATGGGGCAGATCTGGCATGTAATGGGGCACAGTCTGGCATGTAATGGGGCACAGTCTGGCATGTAATGGGGCACAGTCTGGTCATGTAATGGGGCACGGTCTGACATGTAATGGGGCACGGTCTGGCATGTAATGGGGCACGGTCTGGCATGTAATGGGTCACGGTCTGGTCATGTAATGGGGGCAGGTCTGGTCATGTAATGGGGCACGGTCTGGCATGTAATGGGGCACGGTCTGGCATGTAATGGGGCACGGTCTGGCATGTAATGGGGGCAGGTCTGGCATGTAATGGGGGCAGGTCTGGCATGTAATGGGGGCAGGTCTGGCATGTAATGGGGGCAGGTCTGGCATGTAATGGGGCACAGTCTGACATGTAATGGGGGCAGGTCTGACATGTAATGGGGGCAGGTCTGGCATGTAATGGGGCACAGTCTGACATGTAATGGGGCACAGTCTGGCATGTAATGGGGCACAGTCTGGCATGTAATGGGGCACAGTCTGGTCATGTAATGGGGCACAGTCTGGTCATGTAATGGGGCACAGTCTGGTCATGTAATGGGGCACGGTCTGGCATGTAATGGGGCACGGTCTGGCATGTAATGGGGCACGGTCTGGTCATGTAATGGGGCACGGTCTGGTCATGTAATGGGGCACGGTCTGGTCATGTAATGGGGCACGGTCTGGTCATGTAATGGGGCACAGTCTGGTCATGTAATGGGGCACAGTCTGGTCATGTAATGGGGCACCATCTGGCATGTAATGAAAGAAACATTTTTGCAAGGGAGGTGGGTGGCCGTTGGGGGGGGCGCCAAAATGGAGCTTCGCTTGCGTAGGCAGAAATCCTTGCACCGGCCCTGATCTGGTTAAAAAGAAAAACATGAAAAAGTCTTTGCAAGTGTAGCACTACCCCCATAGGAGCTGCTAGATTAGATTTGGGCCTTTCACGTTACCTCAACATTCGTTGTCTAGGGGAAGAAATTCTGTAAAGAACTCCAATGTCCACACAAGTTGTAACCTTTAGCTGTAGGTTTTATTTTTCTCATAATTTTCAAGAAAGTAGAAGGATGGAGGAGCAGGGGAATGTTCAGGCGCACAGTACATATCACTGAGGAAAACTCCTAAGTCCCAAAAAGGTCATTCACCACTTCCTCTCGAGTGGGTATTTCTCACCCGGATAGACCCCTCTCACCTGGCCTAGCAGCCGGGATGAAGCACAAACAATGATAAGTAACAGTCTCTGCCACAGACTGGTTGCAAGCTTTAGTGAACAATCCGGGATCCTCTGCCACAGGACTTGGTACCCTAACTTCCAGCCATACAGTTTACCAGCCTTTAAGCAGACCCGGTGAAACTGTAGGGTAACATGGATTGTAGATCATCTCTTGATGGAATCACCAGGCCTATCCCGAGACATCAGCCTTCTGCTTGGTCCCATCCTGGGCAGGTCCTCCCCTGGTTTTCTCCATAAAGTAGCTTCCTCTCGTAAGACGGACAGCTCAGGATCACTTGAAATCATAGGCCCCAGTCAGGATGGCTGGGCCTACTTGGTAGAAGTACAGCCTCGGGCCAACAAGGCCCCGAGGCTAAACAACCATCACGGACCTCGAGCTAGGAGGGCCTCGAGGCAGAGCCTCTCACAATATGGCGTCTGTCCCTTAAGTATCCTTCCACAGCATGCCCAGCGGGGAGACCACTCCCACTGGGCTGCTCCCGGCAAAAGACACCCAATGCACCTAGCCTAGGGTGACCAGACATCCCCGGTTTCAGGGGACAGTCCCCGGATTGAGGACACTGTCCCCAGACCAAGTTTGTCCCCAGTTTTGTCCCCAGATTGTATTTGAACAGGGGCTGGGCAATCTCAAAGACAGTGCAGAATAATAATAATATAAAAAAAATCTGAATTACACCCCCCCCCCCCCATTCTGCCGCTCCTACTAGCTTAGGGGGGTGTATTTTTTCCATTACATGCGCCCCTTTCTGATGATCATGTGCTGATCGGAGCGGGCCTGCCTTCTGCCAAGTCCTGGCCTGCTGCCTGCCTGCTTATCTCCGGGCCTTCCCTGGCGGAGTAATCTTCCTCCGCACCCCACCCAGTAGTAGCCGAGGCCCGGAGAGTAAGACTTGACAGGCTCTGAGGCAGGCGGCTGCGGCGATGGGCAGAGGTTTTGCTGATTGTTGCCATTACTAGTAAAAAAAAAATATGTCCCCGGATTTCATTTTAAAAATCTGGTCACCTTAACCTAGCCTGCCTGAATTTCAACATTGCCCGGTGGTGGTATCGCCACCTGCAGGCAACAGTGGGAAAATCCCTCCAAGCACAGCCACAGCCAGAACAGAGGCTAATTTTGTATCAATCATCAAAGTCTAAGCCAATTATCAGCTCAGACACCCACTAAATTTAACATAGCGCCTGGTCATCAGAAGCAGGGCACTACACAAGGTGGGGGGGGGGGGGGTGGGGTTATAGCTCAATTGCAGAGCATTCAACTGCAGCTCAAGAGGTCCTTGGTTCAAAGTCGAGTGTCCCCTTAACATTTTGCACACAGTTGTGATAAAAAGGAAAGCTGGAAGCCAGCCATCTGGACTTGCCATGGACCATCAATATAAATGATATTAAACAGGCTAAAAAAACAAAACATCAAAAAGTCTGAAAAACGCAATGGGCAGGTTAAGAGGTCCTCGGCCCAGATTTGTTAAAAATGCTATAAAAAAAATTCTGTAAACATTTCGGTAGTTATGGGATACCCATATTTGACCTTGTCAGAAGCTGAGTCTCAAACCAAAGTCTGCAACGCTAAGCAATGAAGGCCTCTTGGCACCATCATTCATCTTGATCCCATTTACTGCCCAACCTCGTGGCACCATATTTATTACTGGCTAACTTTGAGCCTCTACTTTTTATCAGCTATCCTTCATCTGACTTTTTAGCATCATTTGATTTCTCAAGTACTGACCTTGCTTGGTCTGGACTGTCTCTACCTACAGTGAGAGAAAACGTTTTTTAATCCCTGCTGATTTTAGTACGTTTGCCCCACTGACAAAGAAACGATCGGTCTATAATTTTATTGGTCGGTTTATTATAACAGTGAGAGACAGAATAACAACAAAAATATCCAGAAAAGCGCAATTCAAAAAAGTTATAAATTGATTTGCATTTTAATGAGTGAAATATGTATTTGATCCCCTATCAATCAGCAAGATTTCCGGCTCCCACTAAAAATGCATGCACAGCGTTTTCCATGTGTGACAGACTTACCCAGACTCACCCGGGACATTCCCTGACCCTCTTATGTCTAAAATCATCCTATCTCCGCTAGGGGCATAGGATGATATCTTGGACTACCTGAGATGGGATTATTATGTAATTATTATCCACAATATATTCCAGGATATCTGTAAAGAACTATTTACTGTTTGTTGATTCTGAACTCAACGGGTTAATTGTAAGAGGGACTCATTCATAATGTTGGGACATATACTGTTAGATGCTAATATCCTCACCTCCAGCCATCTGTCTGTTCTCTGTGCTAATTGACCCTGCTATTGGGTGAAGATGTCCTGGGCCAGATTCATAAAGAGTTACGACGGCGTATCAGTAGATACGCCGTCGTAACTCAGAATCTGCGCCGTCGTATCTTTAAGCGTATGCTCAAAGTGAGATACGCTTAAATGTTGCTAAGATACGACTGCCGTAAGTCTCCTACGCCATCATATCTTAGCTGCCTATTTACGCTGGCCGCTAGGGGGGTTTATGCTGATTTACTCCTAGAATATGTAAATCAGCGAGATACGCCTATTCACGAACGTACGCCCGGCCGTCGCAGTAAAGATACGCCGTTTAAGTAAGGCGTTTTCAGGCGTAAAGATAATGCAACAAAAAGATGGCGCAGCCAATGTTAAGTATGGATGTCAGGACTGCGTCAAATTTTTCACGTTTTACGTCGTTTGCGTAACTTGTCCGTGAATGGGGCTGGCCGTAAATTACGTTCACGTCGAAACCAATGAGTCTTAGCGGCGTAATTTGGAGCATGTGCATGCGCCGTTAGTAAAAAACGTAATTTAAGTGGGGTCACACTTAATTGTAATAAAACACGCCCACATCAAACACATTTGAATTAGGCGGGGTTACGCTGGCCAATTTACGCTACGCCGCCGTAACTTAGGGAGCAATTGCTTTATGAATACAGCAATTGCCTCTCTAATTTACAGCGGCGTAGCGTATCTGAGATACGCTACGCCCGCACAAATATACGCCGCTCTACGTGAATCTAGCCACCTGTGTTTACACTTATAATAATGTGTATTGTATAGCAGGTGAGCGAGGAGACGTGACGTCTACCATGAAAAGGTCATATCTATGAGTCGCCTAGTCTGGGTAAATGATTAGTTAATTAGCTCATGTTATTTTATGTTCTGGTTACCTCCTCTTGAACTGTATATAAGGTTGTATTCTTGGTTCTATTAAACACTCCATGTTCAGCAGACAAACAAGTCTCGTCTCGTTGTGTGCTTGTGAGCAGCTGGAATATCTGATATCTATATCCAGACTGATAGGAAGCGGTATATGACGGAAGCACTCAAGTGGAGTTTGGGACGTTCCGTTACACCATGTATTCCAATGGCTCTAGTTCACACCAGTGCAGTCAGTTTTCGGTGCAGAAACTCACCGGAACTGACTATTGGTGCAGAAAAAACTGAACTGCATCGAACTGCATCTGATGTGAACTGGCCAAGGGAGTGCTCCTAATCTTAGCTTGTTACCTGTATAAAAGACACCTGTCCACAGAATTAATTAATCAGATTCCAATCTCTCCACCATGGCCAAGGCCAAAGAGCTGTCCAAGGATGTCGGGGAGAAGATTGTAGACCTACACCAGGCTGGAAGGGGCTACAAGACCATCGCCAAGCAGCTGAAATTTTACATGCAGCCGGCAGGAGAGGAGAGGAGGGAAGCCGGGTGAGGGGGGGTGGAGGAGAAGGACAGTTAGCCAGAGGAGGAGATAGAGAAGGGGGAGAAGCATGAGGCGGGGGGGGGGGGCGGAGAAGGACAGGGGGCCAAAGAGCGACCAGAGGGGGACGACACAGGAAACAACTGGGAATGATCGGTGCGGTGAGAAGGACAGCTGTGAACACTGATCTCCCTGTATAGCTTTATAGCCGACAGCCACGGGAGGGAGAGAAGGGGAAGCGTCTGTCGGCTAAAAAGCTATACAGGGAGATCGGTGTTCAGCGCTGTCCCGATCATTCCCCACTGTAAACCAGGGGACCATCCAGGATCGGCCCTGCAGACAGAATATCGGAAGGTGCTTGCGGGTGTCCAGGAGTCGCAGCAGAACTGCGGGAGACTCCCGCACCTCGCGGGAAACTTGGGATGTCTGGCTATATACAGAGTTCAGAGTTCAAGAGTGCGCTATGTACTGAGTCCAGGGGCGTGCTGTGTACAGAGTGCAGTGTTGAGGAGTGTGCTACATACAGAGTGCAGGGTTTAGGAAATGGCCTGGTGGACCTTGTGTTTGACACATGTGCCATAGATGGTCTTTAGAAGTGAAGAACGCTGCATCAGCCACCCTTCGTCTGACTCTTTAGCATAGGCAGTGGCGGTGCATCTATAGAGGGCGCTGGAGCACCGCCCCCTCTGGCTCTCGCACCGCCACTGATTACAATAATATGTTATTGTTGCCGGCCGCTGCCGTGACTACTCAGATGGCCGGACAGTGAGCGCCCGCCACCCGAATAACGGCAGCTGGTTGGCTGTGCGGAAGCCCTGGCTCTGATAGGCTTACCGAGTACAGCCCTCGGCTCCCAGAAACGTATCTATGGGACGTACGGGTGGTGCATTCCATAGATAAGACTGACAGGCTTCTCAGCCAATTAGGTTCATTGGTTCTGGTTACCGGTAACCTGATTGGCTGAAGCGCCATCGAGGGCGGGAGAAGACATCAAGAGACGTGGAAGGAGGATGGCTGACCCCCAGAAAGGTAAGTGCCGGGCGGGGGGCATTACACAGGGCACAGTTGCGACAATGGGCACAGTGGCATCAATGGGCACAGTGGCCACAATGGGCACAGTGACATCAATGGGCACAGTGGCGACAATTAAAGCGCACAGTGGCGAAATAAGGGCACAGTGGCGAAAATTGGCACAGTGGCTGCGTTTCATGGCATGGCACAGTGGCTGTGTTTGATGGCATGGCACAGTGGTGACAATTGATGGCACAGTGGCTGCGTTTGATGGCATGGCACAGTGGTGACAAATGATGGCACACTGGCTGCGTTTGATGGCATGGCACAGTGGTGACAATTGATGGCACAGTGGCTGTGTTTGGTGGCATGCCACAATGACTGCCTTTTATGGCATGGCACAGTGGTGACAATTGATGGCACACTGGCTGCGTTTGATGGCATGGCACAGTGGTGACAATTGATGGCACACTGGCTGCGTTTGATGGCATGGCACAGTGTTATATACATTTTTACAAAGCACAATTATTCCCATTTCCTTTTTCCTTACTTTTACACATGGCACAGTGGTGACAATTGATGGCACAGTGGCTGTGTTTGGTGGCATGCCACAATGACTGCATTTGATGGCGAGGCACAGTGGTAACAATTGATGGCACAGTGGCTGCGTTTGATGGCATGGCACAGTGACTGCATTTGATAGCATGGCACAGTGGTGACAATTGATGGCACAGTGGCTGCATTTGATGGGCACAGTGACTGCATTCGATGGACACAATGAGGCTGCAATTGTTTTTTTGTTTTGTTTTTTCGTTTGCGTCCCCCCAAAAATTTTGAGCACCAGCCGCCACTGATCATAGGTTGATCCTTCAGGCACCGACCATGATCTGTCTGGACTGTCACCACTCAGATGCATGTTTTGGAGCATGTTCTAACCCTTGCGTAGAAGAACCTGGCAGAACTTCAGTTTAGAACAAACCTAATGGGCTTTCCCCATAGATGGTCTTTAGAAGTGAAGAACGTTGCGGCAGCCACCCTCTAGCCAGTGGCCAACACTCACATGACCTGGGTGTTCGCCCTTACATGTTTTCATATGTGAAATGCATATTCCATGTAAAGGATCACGCATGCCCTTCCCCGCCGCACCCCCTCCTCCAACCTCCGACACTCAATTTCACAAGCTCCATGAGCGAGATCGAAGGTGCAAACCTACTGTTTCTCTCAGAGAAATGCAAATATGCAAATAGCCCTGAGAGGATGTAAAGTTTCAAAGCTGGAAGTGGAAGTTAAAGCTCCATTAACACAATACGAGACGGCAGCCAGAAAAAGAAATCGAGAACGCCACTGCCCAGGAATACAAATTAACTTGAAAGACGAGCGAGGAGACCGAGAGGCCCCCGTGATGGATATTGCTGAACAGCGGCCACGACAAGACCAGAGATTCCACTGAAAAGCTACTTTGCATCTGTTTAAAGTAACACGAAATGAGCTGAAAGGCCGTAAAAAAGGCAATAAATGGGAAATGCAGATAACTCGGGCGCTCGGATGTTATCAGCGAGGCCGCGGGAAACGTGACGAAGCAGCGAGAACAATTTAACGCGCATGCCGCGTCCTCGGGGGGGTTCTTTTGAATGCAAAAAAAAAACAAAAAACGTTTCTATTAATTGAAATGTTTTTCTTTCGTAGCCGAGCCGGCGCACTAGGAGGGACTTTATAGGATCTGAGAGCAAACGCAGCCCAGTGTGAGTCTGTACTTATATTAGCTGGGTTTAGACGCTCCCGGCTTCTGCTCGCGGCCGATTAGCCAGAAATACGATTAAAATTTTTCAAGGAACGGAAGAAGCCGGCTTTAATTAATACTTTGTATCGTTTTTACTCCCCGAGGATTCTTTTATTTTCCGTGTGTTAAATTATTCGCGTTTAATGTTAAAATTCAATTTGGACGGGGAGATGTGCTGACCTGGGCGATGGCGCGGCTTTTATAATATAATGAAGTTCTGTACGCGGAATTCATTAATATACGCAGAAATGACGGTTTAATCCCGGGTTTTAATTTAATTTCTTTTCTTCTTGTTGGTCATTCTAATAATTTATAATTCAGCCGGTACAGAATTTAATAACGAGGTTAGGCGGGGGGGTGCGCGATGATCGGCCTTTAATTACTCAGTTGGGCGGTCGGGAGGAAAGCGAAAGTCTAATTTGTCACTGTGATGTCGTTATTGGTGAAATGCCACGTCGCTGAACTTGGACCGGTGGCTTATTTATTATTTAGGCCTGGAAGGTCATATTTATTCTGAAATGTAGCAGAGATGTTCTCGGTACTATTTCAAAAAAGGTCTTAAGTGTCTGTAATGTAAATCCATCGTCAATCACGTTGTCGGGTGGCGCTGATGACGCATTTGTTGCAAGGTCCAGGCCTAATGAGAACCTCCAGGACCAGGGATAGCTGACATCAGTGGTGGCTGGCGATCAATTGCAGCCTCACTGTGCCCATCAAACACAGCCATTGTGCACATCAAACGCAGCTACTGTGCCCATCAAACGCAGCCACTGTGCCCATCAAACGCAGCCACTGTACCAAATGCATCCACTGTGCCCATCAAACGCAGCCACTGTGCCCATCAAACGCAGCCACTGTACCAAATGTATCCACTGTGCCCATCAAACGCAGCCACTGTGCCCACACAGCCACTGTGCCCATCAAACGCAGCCACTGTACCAAATGCAGCCACTGTATCAAATGCATCCACTGTGCCCATCAAACGCAGCCACTGTGCCCATTAAACACAGCCACTGTTCCCATTAATCGCAGCCACTGTGCCCATCAAAAGCAGCCACTGTGCTTATCAAATGCTACTACTGTGCCCATCAAACGCAGCCACTGTGCTCATCAAACGCTACCACTGTGCCCATCAAACGCAGCCACTGTGCTCATCAAACGCTACCACTGTGCCCATCAAAGGCAGCCACTGTGCCCATCAAACACAGCCACTGTTCCCATTAATCGCAGCCACTGTGCCCGTCAAACGCAGCCACTGTGCCCATCAAAAGCAGCCATTGTGCTTATCAAATGCTTCTACTGTGCCCATCAAACGCAGCCACTGTGCTCATCAAACGCTACCACTGTGCCCATCAAACGCAGCCACTGTGCTCATCAAACGCTACCACTGTGCCCATCAAAGGCAGCCACTGTGCCCATCAAACACAGCCACTGTGCCCATCAAACACAGCCACTGTGCCCATCAAACACAGCCACTGCGCCCATCAAACACAGCCACTGCGCCCATCAAGCGCTGCCACTGTGCCCATCAATTCAGCCACAGTGCCCATCAAACACAGCCACTGTACCAAACGCAGCCACTGTACCCATCAAACGCAGCCACTGTACCCATCAAACGCAGCCACTGTACCCATCAAACGCAGCCACTGTGCCCATCAAACACAGCCACTGTGCCCATCAAGCGCTGCCACTGTGCCCATCAAATTCAGCCACTGTGCCCATCAAATGTAGCCAATGTGCCCATCAAACGCAGCTACTTTGTACAAACGCAGCCACTTTGCCACATATGTAAACGCCATTAAAACCACACATGTGAGGTAAAAAATAAGCGACACCTATGGAGATAAGTACTGAAGTTTGGCGCCAATCCATGGGTGTGCGCAATTTTAAAGCGTGACATGTTAGGTATCTATTTACTCGGCGTAACTTCATCTTTCACATTATACAAAACAATTGGGCGTACTATACTGTTTTGTTATTTTTTGCATGTAGGAGAAAAGTGCCAGAATAGGCGCGGTATGGAAGTGGTTAAAGTGATGAACATTTTGATACAAAAAGATTTACAAACTGATAAAAAAATTGATACAATGAAAAAATCCTTAGCTATACAAATCTTTTTTTTGTGTGCTTGAATATATTATGAATGTGCAGTTTTTGAATTTTTCATTCTCCCCAAATGTAGATAAAACTGTAAATGTTGCAGTTTTTATCAAACTGAATTGAGGTCAACGAGGAAGGCGAAATGATGGCGGTTTTAGAAAAGGTACAATAAGCTTTAAATTGAGGATTACAGCTTTGCCTTTCAAGTGTTATAGTGGAAAAAATGCTCCTCGTTAGCCTGATTATTCTATGATTTTCTTTTTCACAGAAAGAAAACCCAGACAAAATAAAATATTTAACCACTTAAGCCCCGGACCATTATGCAGGTTAAGGACCTGGCCCCTTTTTGCGATTCGGCACTGCGTCGATTTAACTGACAATTGCGCAGTCGTGCGACGTGGCTCCCAAACAAAATTGGCGTCCTTTTTTCCCCACAAATAGAGCTTTCTTTTGGTGGTATTTGATCGCCTCTGCGGTTTTTATTTTTTGCACTATAAACAAAAATAGAGTGATAATTTTGAAAAAAATGCAGTGGGCCAGATTCAGGTAGATGGGAGCATCTTTGCTCTGGAGTAACGCATCTCATTTACGTTACGCTGCAGAAATTTTAGGAGCAAGTGCTGTTATTCATGAAGCACTTGCTCCTAAAGTTGCGGCAGCGTATCGCAAATGATCCGGCGGAATTCAAATTGGGCGGGTACGGGGCGTGTATTATTTAAAATAAGCGCGATCCCGCGGCGAACGTACTGCGCATGCGTCGAGTGTCAATGCATCCCAGTGCGCATGCTCCAAGTTCTGTCAGTGAACGTCAATGACGTCACGTCCCCATTCATGAATGTTTTACGCAAGCGACGCGATTTGTTTTTTTTCCGACGCGATGACGACGCCTATACTTAACATAGGATACTCCACTAGGGGGCTGCTTTATCTATACGCCGCGTATCGCTTCCGGAAACGTCGTAAAGTCACTGCGTCACGCCCGAAAAAGATCGTGAATTGCCGATTCCCGCTCATTAACATATTTTTTGAGCGTAAATCGGCGGGAACGCCCCCGGCGCCATTTTTAAGTTGAAGTAACGATGCGATGGCGAAATTCAATTACGCCGATCGCATCGGAACTCCAACCCGGCGTTTCTTGTTTTCTGGTTATAGAAAACAGAAACGCCGGCTTAAAGTGACAGTTAGGCTGGCGGATCACTGGATCCGCCAGCCTAACTCTTCATGAATCTGGCCCAATATTTTTTACTTTTTGCTATAATAAATATCCCCGAAAAATATATATATAAAAAAATTCCTCAGTTTAGGCCGATACGTATTCTTCTACATATTTTTTGTAAAAAAAAATCGCAATAAGTGTTTAACGATTGGTTTGCGCCCAATTTATAGCGTTTACAAAATAGTAGATCGTTTTATTGCATTTTTATTACATTTTAAATTTTTTATTAGTAATGGCGGCGATCAGCGATTTTTTTCGTGACTGCGACATTATGGCGGACACATTGGACAATTTTGACACATTTTTGGGACCATTGTCATTTATACAGCAAAAAGTGCTATAAAAATGCACTGATTACTGTGAAAATGACAATGGCAGTTTAGGAGTTAACCACTAGAGGCCGCTCTAGGGGTTATGTGTGACCTCATATGTTTTTCTAACTGTAGGGGGGCGTGGCTGGATGTGTGATGTCATTGATCGTGTTTCCCTATATCAGGGAACACACGATCAATGAAGCTGCCACTGTGAAGAACGGGGAAGCTGTGTCTACACTCACTTCTCCCCGCTCTTCAGCTCCGTGGGGCCGTGGTCAAGGAGCATCGGACCCGCGACCCACGGCTGGGAACTTACAGGTACGTGCCTGTGCCCAGCCGTGCCATTCTGCCGACATATATGTGCAGGAGGCGGTCCTTAAGTGGTTAAAGTACACAAATAATGATCAAATCCACAAAAAGAAATAAAAAATATAATATTTGAATAAAAAAATAAAAAAAATCAGAAACCATCAATGAGCAGATTTAAAATGGTTCTAAAGGCAGAAGATTTTTTACCTTAACCACTTGCCGACCGCCGCCTGTACTTATACATCGGCAGAATGGAATGGCTGCGCAAAGCAATGTACCTGTACGTTGCTTTGAATTGGATGCCGTGCGCGCGCGCGCTCCGTGAGTGGCACTGCAGTGAGTGCCCTGTGACAGACTCACCCGGGACAGAGGCTTTTGGAGGGGACTGAATGCTCGCCCCTTGCCTTGCGATCATGGGCCCTGGCATTTGGGGGAACGGTGCTCTTTGTGAGCTGTGTGCCTGGGACCCTGTATATGCCATATTAAAGTGACTGATTCATACTGTTGGGACTTACAGTGTAAGGAGATGCTAATGCCACCACCTCCAGCCATCTGTCTGTTCTCTGTGCCAATTGATCCTGCTATTGTGTGAAGATGTCCCGTGTTTACACTTATGATAATGTGTATTGTATAGCAGGTGAGCGAGGAGACGTGACATCTACCCTGAAAGGTCATATCTATGAGTCACCTAGTCTGGGTAAATGATTAGTTAATTATCTCATGTTAATTTATGTTCTGGTTACCTCCTCTTTACCTGTATATAAGGCTGTGTTCTTGGTTCTAATAAACACTCCATGTTCAGCAGACAAACAAGTCTCGTTTCGCTGTGTGCTTGAGAGCAGCTGGAATATCCGATATTTATATCCAGACTAATAGGAAGCGGTTTACGACGGAAGCACTCAAGCGGAGTGTGGGACGTTGCTTTACAGTCCTGCGGACTCGATGTCCGCCAGGTGCCCGTGATTGTCTCACGGAGCGGCAGAACAAGGCAAACAAGGCGTTTCCCTGTTCTGCCTAGTGACAGGACACTGATCTACTGCTCCCTGTCATCGGGAACAGTGATCAGTGTCATGTTAGTGGTAGCCCAGCCCCCCCACAGTTAGAATCACCCCTTCATCGCCCCCTAGTGGTTAAACCCTTCCCTGCCAGTGTAATTTACTGTTAGCGGTAGCCCACCCCCCCACAGTTAGAATCACCCCTTCATCGCCCCTTAGTGGTTAACCCCTTCCCTGCCAGTGCCATTTACACAGTAATCTGTGCATTTTTATGGCAATGATCGCTGTATAAATGACAATGGTCGCAAAATAGTGTCAAAAGTGTCCGATGTGTCGGCCATAATGTCGCAGTCCCAATAAAAATCGCTGATCACCGCCATTATTAGTAAAAACAAATATGCCATGAATCTGTTCCCTATTTTGTAGACGCTCTAACTTTTGCGCAAACCAATCAATATACGCGTATTGCGTTTTTTTTTTTTACCAAAAATATGTATCAGGATACGTATCGGCCTAAACTGAGGAAAAATAATTTTTTTATATATTTTTTGGGGATATTTATTATAGCAAATAGTAAAAAAATATTTCTTTTTTTTTTTCAAAATTGTCGCTCTATTTTTGTTTATATTACAAAAAATAAAAACCGCCGAGGTGATCAAATACCACCAAAAGAAATCTCAATTTGTGGGGGGAAAGGGACGTTTGGGAGCCACCTCGCACGACCGCGCAATTGTCAGTTAAAGCATCGCAGCGCCGAAACGCAAAAAGTGCTCTGGTCAGGAAGGGGGTAAATTCTTCCGGGGCTGAAGTGGTTAAAGACGCTATAAAATGAATAAATAATAAAATAGGCATCTAAATGCTGGAATTTGCACGGACACACTGACTTTCTGTGTTCAGAGGCATAAAAAATAAAAATAAATCGCCAAATACCTCTGAAAGCGGCATTTTTGCGATGTATGGCGTGGAGTTAGAATCCTAGTTTTTTGTGTATGAGGGGCTCCTGGGGACGGGTTGCAAGCAGATCCAGCGGACAATCTGAGACATCCGGAGATTGTGCGTCTGCTCGCTGGCCGCGCTCGCCTCCCCCGCCCGAGAATCCTCCGCCGCCTTTGTCTGACAGCCAAGAGATTTTTTTTTTTTTAGTACAATTAAAACAGAATTGAGAATGTATTAGATTGGGTGACCTGCGCGCTCCGCCATTACATTCAGTGGCGAGGAAAGGCCAGCGAGCCGGAGCCTCGATCTGTCGCGGGTCAGCGCTCTTGCGTCTTCAGCCGTGACTTCCTACGACCCGTATTAGGAAGGGTGAGAGCGGCCTGACCCGACGCGCACACACAGATTCTACAACACAGGGTTACCGAGCCGCGTATGGAGGGCCGAGCGCCCGAGCCGCTGACACAGAGCGCGATCTGGGCGTCTGCACCGAGATCCGACCGGTGTTTATGGCAAATTGGGTCGTGTGCCGCTAATGCAGGGCTTGACAAATTTGCTTGGAATCTGGGAGCCAGCTAAAAAGGTTAGAAGCCAGGAACGCGCCCTGTCCCACCGAGCTCGCGTGCAGAAACGAACACATACGTGAGTAGCGCCCGCATATTAAAGCAGTGTTCGCAAAGGTATCGCCACGATTGGTAGAGCGAGAGCAATAATTCTAGCTCTAGACCTCCTCTGTTACTCAAAACATGCAACCTGTAGAATTTTTTAATCGTCGCCTATGGAGATTTTTAAGGGTAAAAGTTTGTCGCCATTTCACGAGCGGGCGCAAATTTTGAAGCGTGACACGTTGGGTATTAATTTACTCGGTGTAACATTATCTTACACAATATAAAAATATTGATGTCTTATGTTTTTAATTAAAAAAAGTGATTTTTTTCCCAAAAAAGTGAGCTTGTAAGACTGCTGCTCAAATACGGTGTGACAGAAAGTATTGCAATGACCGCCATTTTATTCTCTAGGGCAGGGATATGCAATTAGCGGACCTCCAGCTGTTGCCAAACTACAAGTCCCATGAGGCATAGCGAGACTCTGACAGCATCAAGCATGACACCCAGAGGCAGAGGCATGATGGGATTTGTAGTTTGGCAACAGCTGGAGATCCGCTAATTGCATATCCCTGCTCTAGGGTATTAGAATAAACAATATATAAAGGGCCAGATTCTCAGCAGAGATACGACGGTGTATCTCCAGGTACACAGTTTTATCTCTGTTTCTGGCCCTGGGTATCTATGCGACTGATTCTTAGAATCAGTTACGCATAGATTTTGCTTGGATCCGACTTGCGTAAGTCACTTACACCGTCGGATCTAAGTTGTAATGTTACGCTGGCCGCTAGGTGGCGTTCCCGTCGATTTCTGTGTCGAATATGCAAATGAGCCTGATACGCCGATTCCCAAACGTATTTGCGCGCCGTCATCGTAGTTTACGTAGTTTGCGTAAGCGTAAGGTTACCCCTGCTATATGAGGGGTAACCTTGAGTAGGTCCGGCGTACGCCATGCTAAGGATGGACGTCGGGACAGCGTCGTGTTTTTCCGTTGTTTACGTAACTCGTTGCCAATAGGGCTGTACGCTAATTAAGTTGCCGTCGAAATCAATGTATTTGCGGCGTACTATGGAGCATGCGCAGTGGGCTACGTTTAGGGCCGGCGCATGCGCAGTTCGTTCGGCGCGGGGGGGCGCGCTTAATTTAAATACAGCACGCCCCCCTCCTTCCCTATTTGAATTACGCGGCCTTACGCCGTTCCATTTACGCTACGCCGTCGCAAATTACGGAGCAAGTGCTTTGAGAATACAGCACTTGCCCGTAAAAAGTGCAGAGGCGTAGCGTAAATGGGTTACGCTACGCTCCGCACAAAAAGCGGAGATGTACGAGAATCTGGCCCATAATGTTTGGGGGTTCTAATTAGGCCGGGATGGGGGGGGGGGGGGGCGAGAGGGACAGCTGCCCCGGGACCAATTGTTTGGCTAGGGCACCTTCCTTCTGTGTCGTGACAGCAGCAGTGATGTTGACAAACAGGAGACTGCACAACGTTTTGGCATCCTTGCCTGAGCGGGGCACTGGATGACCTTGTCCCGGTGTTCTGCAGAGAACCGGGGGGGGGGGGGGCTGTAATCTTTTCTCTCATGACGCATGATAATAAGCGGGGGGTGGGCCTGGGGACCATTGGGCCCCTTACAGGTGTAAAGCACAAAAGAAAACGCGAGGGGGGGTCAGCCAGGGCTGTAAGGGGCCCTGTGGACCATCTGGCCCCTTACAGGTGTAATGCAAAAAAAAAAAAAAAAAGAAGGGAGGGGGCCAGCCGGGCCCCTTACAGGTGTACTGCAAAAAAATGGGGGAGGGCCAGCCGGGCCCCTTACAGGTGTACTGCAAAAAAATGGGGGAGGGCCAGCCGGGCCCCTTACAGGTGTAATGCAAAAAAAATGGGAGAGGGCCAGCCGGGCCCCTTACAGGTGTAATGCAAAGAAAAAATGGGAGGGGGCCAGCCGGGCCCCTTACAGGTGTAATGCAAAAAAAATGGGAGAGGGCCAGCCGGGCCCCTTACAGGTGTAATGCAAAAAAAGATGGGAGAGGGCTAGCCGGGCCCCTTACAGGTGTAATGCAAAAAAAAATGGGAGAGGGCCAGCCGGGCCCCTTACAGGTGTAATGCAAAAAAAAATGGGAGAGGGCCAGCCGGGCCCCTTACAGGTGTAATGCAAAAAAAAATGGGAGAAGGCCAGCTGGGCCCCCTACAGGTGTAATGCAAAAAAAATGGGAGAGGGCCAGCCGGGCCCCTTACAGGTGTAATGCAAAAAAGATGGGAGAGGGCCAGCCGGGCCCCTTACAGGTGTAATGCAAAAAAAATGGGAGAGGGCTAGCCGGGCCCCTTACAGGTGTAATGCCTGTACCCCCCTGATGGTGGCCCTGCATACAGAATAAGAAGCGATACTGAGAATAACCCGCGACATGCAGGACAGAAGTAGTTCTGCGACATTTGGCGCCGTCCTTTGTATTATCACACATTACTCTCCGATGATATCATTCGGTGTAATTATCAGAGGTAATTGCAGAGTGGTTCTTCTCAGCGCCATCCTGCAGTCCGGTGGCAGGCGGCGGGCACGCGGCGTGCTGATGGCGGTGGGCGGACAGGTAATTATAAAGGAGACGTGAAAAGAGAGGAACGCCATCCGGCTAAATACCAGGAGAGAAGGATTTTTCCTATTAATAGAAGAAATAACGAGCCGCACTGACCGAACCGTCACCCTGTGTGCTCCTTCCTTATGATACCGAGACTAAGGAACATGGGGGGGGGGGAGGGGCGGTTCCCAACGCCGGCCCAGAGAGACCCCCAATAATAACCCCCCGGGACGGTGACATCGGAAAGTTGCTACATTTTATTTTAGCCCTTTAACTACTTTTGTTTCGGGACTTTTCTGGAACTTTTTGTAACAATCGGTATTTTTTTGCTATAAAATGACTTTGAACCCCCAAAACATTCTATATTTTTTACCCGCTTCACCCCCGGAAAAGGATTTCCCCCCCCCCCTTAATGACCAGGCCATTTTTTTTGCGATACAGCACTGCGTTATTTTAACCACTTCAATACCAGACACTTATACCCACCTTCCTGCCCAGGCCAATTTTCAGCGCTGTCGCTGTTTAAATGACAATTGCGCGGTCGTGCTACACTGCACCCAAACAGAATTGTAATCATTTTGTTCCCACAAATAGAGAATTATTTTGGTGGAATTTGATCACCTCTGCAGTTTTTATTTTTGCTAAACAAATTTTAAAAAAAAGACCGAAAAATGTGAAAAAAATAAAAAAAAATCCTTTGTTTCTGTTATAAAATGTTGTAAATAAGTACGTTTTCTCACTGATGGGCACTGATAAGGCAGCACTGATGAGGTGGCACTGACGGGCACTGATAAGGCGGCACCAATGAGGTGGCACTGACTGGCACTGATAAGGCGGCACCGATTAGGTGGCACTGATGGGCACTGATAAGGCAGCACCGGTGAGGTGGCACTGATATGGCAGCACCGATGAGGTGGCACCAATGAGGTGGTGCTGACAGGCACTGATAAGGCAGCACCGATGAGGTGGCACTGATGATGGGAACTGGTAGGCGGCACTGATATGCAGCACTGAAGCGCATTGATAGGCGGCACTGATAGGCACTTATGGGTGGCGCTGGTGGGCACTGATAGGTGACACTAGTGGGCATTAAAATGCTGCACTGATGGGTACTTGAGTGGCACTGATAAGCGGCACTGTTGGGCACTGATATGCGGCACTGATAGATGGCACTGATAGGCATCACTGATGGCACTGGCAGGCATTGGGGATGGCACTGATTGGCAGCTGCCTGGGCACTGAATGGCAGCTGCCTGGGCACTGATTGGCATTTCCCTGGTGGTCTAGGGTGGCATACATGGTGGTCCAGTTTTGTAGCCTTCCCTGGCAGGCATCCGAGGGGGGGCTGCGCTGATAAACAATCAGGAAAGACCCCCCTGTCAGGAGAGCCGCCGATCGGCTCTCTTCTACTGTGTCTGTCAGACACGAGTGAGGAAAAGCCGATCAATGGCTCTTCCTGTTTACATCGTGATCAGCCGTGATTGGTCATGGCTGATCACATAGTAAAGAGCCTCCGCCGCACCACCGACTGCCGTGATGCGCGTCCCCACGGGCGCGAGGCGGCTGTTATCCTGCTGGACGTCAAATGACGCCCAATCAGGACAGCTGAACCACCATCCGTCCATCATTCTGCTATAGGCCGGGCGGTGAAGTGGTTAACTGACAATTGCGCGGTCGTGCGACGTGGCCCCCAAACAAAATTTCCTTTTTTTCCCACAAATAGAGATTTCTTTTGGTGGTATTTGATCACCTCTGCGTTTTTTTATTTTTTGTCTTATAAACAAAAATAGAGCGACAATTTTGAAAAAAAAAATCTTTTTATTTTTTTGACTTTCTGCTATAATACAAATCACCCAAAAAAACGAAATGTACAAAAAAAAAAAATTCTTCATCAATTTAGGCCAATATGTATTCTGCTACACATTTTGGATAAAGAATATTCCAATAAGCGTACTGTATATACTGATTGGTTTGCGCAAAAGTTATCGCGTCTACAAAAATTGTGGGGTAGATTCTGTGAATGAAAATTTTGGTCATTTCAAATCTCTCTGGAAGTTTTAGCGAGTTTCTTGGTAAAGGTCACCGGAGAGGACGCTTCCTGAGCGATGGCGGCAGATCATTGATTGGATGGCGGCCAGGAAAGTCTCACCTGTCACACTGAGCCAATTTATAGAATCTCTGGGTCTGTGCCCAGCGCTCATCTGCAGCGTCCGCCAGCGGATTCCAAACTATGACATAAAGACATCGCACCGCATGTTCCTGCGCAGTGACCGCAGACGCACATACGCACACAGCAGGGAATTCTATCAGGTCATAAAAAAATGAAAAATATATAAATTCGTTCAGTGAGAGATAAAATATACCCCGCCAAATATACACACCTTGGGCCAGATCCACCAAGAATTACGGCGGCGTATCTCCGTAATTTCAAATTCCCGCGGCGACGTCCACAATACGCCGGAATTACGCTAAGATACGACTGGCGTAACGTTATTACACCGCCGTATCTTAGTTGCATACTTACGCTGGACGCTAGGGGCGCTTCCGTCTTTTTCCCGCGTTGAATATGCAAATTAGCGAGTTACGGCAATTCACGAACGTACGAGCGGCCGGCGCATTCCTATTACGCCGTTAGCGTCAGCGTAGGCCCGGCGTAAAGTTACCCCTGCTGTATAGAGGCGTACGCAATGTTAGGTTTGGACGTCGGGCCAGCGTTGAATTTTCCGTCGTTTGCGTAACCCGTTCGCGAATAGGGAATTGCGTAAGTTACGTCGTTTTCATTGACTAATTGCGACGTGATTTCACGCATGCGCACTGGGATACGTCCACGGACGGCGCATGCGCAGTTCAAAAAATACGTCGTTTGCGTCGGGTCATTGATAATTTTAATAAAACGCGCCCACCTGTTGTTCATTTGAATTACACTCGCGAAAGCCGGCCCATTTACGCTACACCGCCATAAGCTACAGCGGTAATTGTTTGTGGATAAGGATAAGGATCCACAAACAATTACCGCTGTAACTTACGGCGGCGTAGCGTAAATGGGCCGTAGTGTAACTAAGATAGGCTACGCCAGCGGGAGATCTTTGTGGATCTATCCCCTTATATCTGATGACAGGTCCGCTTTACCCCCTTCCTGCCCAGGCCAATTTTCACCTTTCAGCGCTGTCACACTTCGAATGACAATTGCGCGGTCGTGCAACACTGTACACTTATGACATTTTAATTTTCTTTTGATGCCATTTAATCACCGCTCCCCACTTCCCAGTAGGGTGACCACATTTTTAAACTAGCATTCAGGGACACCCCCCCCCCCCTTCCCAAAAATCAGCTTGTGCTGTAACGAATCCCAGCACAGTGATTGGACACAAGAGGTGGGATTTATGATTTCTCCAATCACAAGCAGGGGGCGGGGATTGTGCTCCTCCAGGTATTCCCGGGCCAGGAAAAGTACTGTCGGTGAGTAAAGCGGTGATGTGGCGGTCTTTTTTGGGGGGTGGCTGTGTCAGGTTCATTCCGGGACACGGTATTGTCCTGGAATGAAGGTGCCCGGGACAGACCTGCAAAATGCAGGACTGTCCCAGGCAATCCGGGACACGTGGTCACAGGGCCGTTTGAAGAAATTTGGGGGACTCAAGAAAAAAAAAAAAAGTGACTTTTCAAGTTGAGAAGCGAGGGGGGGGGGGGGTCTGGTTGGCGGCTTACCCCTATCCTCCGCCTCACACGCACACGCCTGCATATGTTGGTGTCCGCACAGGGGCCCCAGCAGGGAGGGCCCTTGCCGCATCGCTGCGTCCTCCTGCAGTCCGGTCGGCTGTGTACCATAACCGCGCGGTACAGGAGATTCCGTTTGCTGTTCCCGGGGCCGGACTGAAAGGAAGTGAACACTCAGTGTGTGCACTTCCTATCAGTCCAGACGGGGAACAGGAACCTGAATCTCCTGTACCGCGCGGTTATGGTACACGACCGACCGGACTGCAGGAGGACGCATCGGTGCAGGCAAGGGCCCTCCCTGCTGGGGCCCCTGGCCAGCTCGGGGCCCCAGGCAATTGCTTGGTTTGCCTGTCGGGTTCCGACGTGCCTGCGTGGTCACCCTACTTCCCAGGAGGCAACGTGAGGAGGAGAAGAGAGAAGACTACCGCGGAAGAGGAAGTGGCAGATTAAGACAAACTGCCTAGCAACAGCCATTTCTGGTAAGTATAAAAAAATAAAAAAATAAAATCTATTTTTTTTTATAGCCTTTTTAGGATGGACCTGCACTTTAAGTGCCGGTTCACTCAGGAGAAACCCGACTTACAGGCGACTTCAGCACGACTTGGAGCAACTTACAACGTGACTTGAAGTTGCCTCCAGGACAGGCGACTTTGCCAGTGGCCAATCAAAGAATAATCTGTGGGAGGGAGGGGTTTGGCTGAGAAAACAATTTTCTCTTCCTGGAAAGTTGCTTCAATTAAAGGTTTTGTAAAGAAAACATTTAAAAAAAAAATAACAAACATGTTATACTTACCTCCACTGTGCAGCTCGTTTTGCACAGAGTGGCCCCTTTCCTCCTCTTCTGGGGTCCCTCGGCGGCTGTCTCTGGTCCTCCCCTGCAAGAACTCCACACGTTCATGCGAGCTCGCATGGTGTGGAGCCCTTGCGGGCGCGCTCCCGTGATACAGCGAGCGGCTATAGCCACTCACTGTATCACTCGGCCCCGCCCCCGTCACGCCGCGTCATTGGATGTGATTGACAGCAGCGCCAGCCAATGGCTGCGCTGCTTTCAATCCATCCGCTCTAGCCAATCCACGGGCAGGCTGATCGGCGAAGAGGATGTCCGGGCCGAGCGTGGGACTTTTCAAGGGGCCAGGTAAGTATAACAGGGGGCCGGTATCGTCTTTTTGCATTAAGGTGAAAAAATTTACCTTTATAACTCCTCTAACACAGGGAATCTGACTTTGGAGGCGACTTCCATTGAAACCAATGGGTACAAGTTGCCTAGAAGTAGTACAGGACCCTTTTCGGAGCGACTTCAGTAGTGTACATTAACCACTCTCAAGCGTCTCTTCTCCAGAGAGAATAAGCACAAGGCTTGCAGAGTTCCTCATAACTAATATCCTCCAGACCCTTTATTAGCTTTGTTGCCCTTCTTTGTACTCTCTCCATTTCCAGTACATCCTTCCTGAGGACTGGTGCCCAGAACTGGACGGCATACTCCAGGTGCGGCCGGACCAGAGTTTTGTAGAGCGGGAGAATTATCGTTTTATCTCTGGAGTTGATCCCCTTTTTAATGCCAATATTCTGTTTGCTTTGTTAGCAGCAGCTTGGCATTGCTGAGCCTGTCATCTACTAGGACCCCCAGGTCTGTTTCCATCCTAGATTCCCCCAGAGGTTCTCCCCCCAGTGTATAGATTGCGTTTATATTTTTGCCACCCAGAAGAGAAGCCGGTACAACCGTACAAGACTGAGGGGAAGGCCGGAGTCCAGCTTTCGATGGCAGTTCACTAAAATTACAGTTTATTTTGAGATCTGCGCTGCTTAACCACTTAAAGCGGAGGTTCACCCTAAAAAACAACTATGTACCATGCCATCCTGCATATTAGCGTCAGCTACAGTATGCCTATATTTTATTTTTTTGCGCTGTACTTACAGATTAATCTATTCGTTTGTTTCAGGCTACCGCGGGGTAATAGGCGTTCCTATCAAGAGGGGAACATGATTGACGGCCGGCTATGGCGCGTCACGCGTTCCGAAAATAGCCGGAGTAGACTCGGCTCTTCACGGCGCCTGCGCACAGACTAGGAGCTGACTGCGCAGGCGCCCGTGTAGGACTCGGCTCTTCACGGCGCCTGCGCAGTCAGCTCCTAGTCTGTGCGCAGGCCCAAGGAAGAGCCGAGTCCTACTCCGGCTATTTTCGGAACGCGTGACGCGCCATAGCCGGCCGTCAATCATGTTCCCCTCTTGATAGGAACGCCTATTTCCTGCCCGGAGTCTGAAACGAAAAAAAACGGATTAAACTGTAAGTACAGCACAGAAAAAAATAAATAAAGGCATACTGTAGCTCACGCTAGTATGCTGAATGTCAGTGGAGACAAAGATTTTTTTTTTTTTAGGGTGAACCCCCTCTTTAAGGACCAGTGTTGTAAGTAACGGAGTTACAATAAACGCAGTTACCTAACGCAGCCCCTTTTGAGGGTAACGAGTAATCTACCTGATTACTCTTCCCCTCACCGTAACGCAGTTCCCATTACTTGGGCGGCGTTACCGAAATTACATCTACCGCCACTAGATGGCAGCAGAGTGATTGCTTCTGCCGGCGCTGTGAATATGAATATGGGTGGAACTCCGCTTCAGAATCATGTGACCACTGTGATGGCCTTTCCCAATCGCAAGGAGTCCTGGATACAATGAGCCCCACCCGCCTCACACTGACCTATCACCGGGGAACAACTCACATCGATCACACACACTGTTCAATGATCCTGGGAACACATGGCCGGAACAAAATGTTCCACAGATCAAACGTTCCCTATACAACACAGTGTACACAGCGGCATCTAGTGGTCAACATGGTAAGCGCAGGACACCTATACAGACCAATGATCAGCAGGTTATTTTTGGTCAGTGATTTCATCTCTTTATCAGACAACAAAGAAAAATCTGACATCCCCATTCCAGATCCCTTGCATATAATAAAGCTTATATAAGATAAATAAAATAATAAACAATAAAGCCACAGCCGCAATCGCGGCTGAAAGCATTAGATCGGTGAATTTTTTTTCACGATCTAATGCTTTCCAGCCTGGAGGAGAGATGTGGGGTCTTATTGACCTCCCCAGCAATCTCTCAATAAAGAGTACCTGTCACAAACCATTCCTATTACAAGGGATGTTTACATTCCTTGTAATAGGAATAAAAGTGATCAAAAAAAATAAAATAAAAGTAAAAAAAAAAAGTGTAAAAATAAAAGAAATTGAGTAAAAAAAAAAAAAATTTTTAAATGCCCCTATCCCCGGTAGCTCGCGCTCAGAAGCAAACACACACTTAAGTCCCGCCCACATATGTAAACGCTGTTCAAACCACACATGTGATGTATCGCCGCGTGCGTTAGAGCGCCAGCAACAATTCTGGCACTAAACCTCCTCTGTAACTCTAAATTTGTAACTTGTAAAAAAATAAATAAGCGACGCCTATGGAGATTTTTAAGTACTGACGTTTGGCGCCATTCCATGAGTGTGCGCAATTTTATAGCGTGACATGTTAGTTATCTATTTACTCGGCGTAACTTCATCTTTCACATTATACAAAAAAATTGGGCTAACTTTACTGTTTTGTTATTTTTTAATTCACAAAACCGTTTTTTTCCCCCAAAAAAGGCGTTTGAAAAATGATTGCGCAAATACTGTGCGAGATAAAAAAGTTGCAATGGCCGGCATTTTATTCTCTAGGGTGTCTGCTAAAAAAATATATATATATAGTGTTTGGGGGTTCTGAGTAATTTTCTAACAAAAAAAATTCTGATTTATGGATGTAGGAGAGAAGTGCCAAAATAGGCCCGGTATGGAAGTGGTTAAGAGGGGTCGCGAGCGCAGTCCGAAGCTCCGTGACTGTGCCCGCGGGACCCGATGGCCGCCGGTGTCCCGCGATCGGTCACAGGAGCTGAAGAACGGGGAGAGGTGACTGTAAACACACCTTCCCCGTTCTTCACAGTGGCAGTGTCATTGATCGTCCATTCCCTGATATAGGGAAAGACGATCAATGACGTCACACGTTCAGCCCCCACACATATGAGGTCACACTTAACCCCTACAGCGCCCCCTTGTGGTTAACTCCTAAACTGCCATTGTCATTTTCACAGTTGCATTTTTATAGCACTTTTTGCTGTGAAAATGACAATGGTCCCAAAAATGTGTCAAAAGTGTCCGATGTGTCTGCCATAATGTCGCAGTCATGAAAAAAATCGCTGATCGCCGCCAATAGTAGTAAAAAAAAAATATTAATAAAAATGCCATAAAACTATCCCCTATTTTGTAAACGCTATAAATGTTGTGCAAACCAATCGTTAAACGCTTATTTCGATTTTTTTTTTAATCAAAAATAAGTAGAAGAATACGTATCGGCCTAAACTGAGGAAAAAAATGTTTTTTTTTAATATATTTTTGGGGGTATTTATTATAGCAAAAAAGTTAAAAATATTGATTTTTTTTCAAAATTGTCGCTCTATTTTTTTTTTAGCGCAAAAAATAAAAAGCGCAGAGGTGATCAAATACCATCAAAAGAAAGCTCTTCTTGTGGGAAAAAAAGGACGCCAATTTTGTTTGGGAGCCACGTCGCGCGACCACGCAATTGTCAGTGCTGAATCGCAAAAAGTGGCCCGGTCATTAACCAGTAATATGGTCCTGAAGTGGTTAATGAATGTCAAAATTCTGTTGGCTTTGTTAGCAGCAGCTTGGCATTGCTGAGCCCATCATCTACTAGGACCCCCCAGGTCCTTTTCCATCCAGAGGTTCTCCCCCCCCCGTACAAGACTGAAGGGACGTCCGGAGTCCTGCTTTCGATGGCAGTTCACTAAAATGACGCAGTTTATTCTGAGATCTGCGCTTCTTAAGGAGGTGGCGGCGGCGGCGGCGGCGGCGGCCACAATGCACTATTGTCAGACTTGAAAATTCCATCAATAATAAAGTTATTAATGCGTCCTCCTGGGATTATATAGTGAATTGTTATACAGCGATTAACATTCATTGGCTCCCGACAAATCAGCCACATCATTAGCATTTTAACGAGCGTTCGGATTTTAATTTCGTCTTTCCTTATCAGGCTCATCGTGAATTATTATGGTAATGAGCGCCTTCCTGTTATTGTACAAAATGCCGGTGAATATTCACAAGGGTCGCCGTCTACCTATCACCCCCACCCCCCACCCCTGCCGGAGACCACGACCTGGGTGGTGCGGTCCATACACAGGGCTATGACCCTCTAATCTGTAGAACAACATGGAGGACAGGATGAGCGGCGACACCTGGGAGCACCAAGCTGCACGGCATTCGGCAACGAGAAGGAAGACGGCCCTGCTTAATTAGACCTGATTAAGAGCTCGGCTTGGTTTCAGGAAACATTGTGGTTTGGCAGCGGCGAGACGCGTGCCCGTTATTAATCATCATTATTAAGTGGCTCCAGAATCATTTTATATTCCAGGGCACATCAATTACACCATAAAGGAAGACAAAGGAAGCCTTGATGACATCGTAAAGGACAGCGGAAAAATTTGCAGCAGATGTTCCAAGAACAATGTGGGTCACGGAAAGATCGATGAGCGCGGCATTTGGAGGAGAAGATCTGCGTTGTAGACAAAAGGGGAGAAAGGTTGTTGTTGCATCTTGTTGAACATCGTGGATTAGTGCTAACCACCTCGCTTGCCGCTGTAGAAACCCAAGAATGGGACTTCTCAAAGGACAGCTAGGTCAGTTTCCTAGTTCATTCTATTGGGGGGGCTTGTCTAGGCCCCACAGCTTCAGAACTAGGTGGGACGTTTAGTGACTCAGCCTATATGTTCTGTTTCAAATGCCACATTATGCATTGACATGCCTCTATAGACCCCTCTGACGCAATGGGGGTTTACCGTGATGCGTCAGAGGGTCACAGGGAAACCGCCGGAAACTCCTGTTGCATCAGGGGGGCGGGGTCACCCATGTACATCATGTGTGCCCCCGCCCTCGGCTATTTAAAAACTGTCAGGAGGGTTGCATGTCATTCGGAAGGGCCTTCTATGGAGGCTGTATCGATGGTCGCGGTGTGTATCGACGGGTCCTAGAAGGATTACATCGCTGGAATTTTATGTCCCAAGCTGTGTGTTTTTTTTTTACCATTTTTGTCACTTTTTTGGGTGAAATGGTAGGGGTACAATGTACCCCGTTACCAATTCACATAGGGGGGGGCCGGGATCTGGGGGTCCCCTTTGTTAAAAGGGGCTTCCAGATTCTGATAAGCCCCCCCGCCAGCAGACTCCCACAACCACCGGGCAAGGGTTGTGGGGATGAGGCCCTAGTCCCCATCAACATCCTCCCCATGTTAAGGGCATGTGGCCTGGTACGGTTCAGGAAGGGGGGGGGCACTTTCTCGTCCCCACTCTTTTCCTGCGGCCTGCCAGGTTAACATAAGAGTCTGGTAAAGATTTTTGGGGGAACCCCAACCCCTATTTTTTTTTTGGTGCGGGGTTCCCCTTAAAACCCATTCCAGACCTAAAGGGTCTGATATGGATTTTAAGGGGGACCCCTACGCCAATTTAAAAAAAAATTGGCACAGGGTTCCCCTTAATATCCATACCAGACCCGAAGGGCCTGCTGTGGAATTTGGGTGGACCCCCGCACATTTTTTTAATTTTGGTTCGGGGTTCCCCTGTTCATACCAGACCCAAAGGACCTGGTAATGGACTGGGGGGGGGGACCCATGTTGGTTTTTTTTTCAATGACTTTTATCTGTATTGCCGGGACCCGACAATTCATTATAGCCGCGAGTAGTTTTAAATGACTTTTTTTCCCTTTAGAAATGTCATTTTGTGCAGGGACTGTTTTAAACACTGGAAACATGCACTACTTTACAGGCATACTATACACATGCCCCAGATAAGAAATGTAAAGGAATATTTCACTTTTATTGTTTTACTTTAAGCATTATTAAATTCACTGCTCCCGAAAAAACTTTTTTTTTTCCATTGATACATGTCGCCTGGGGCAGGACCCGGGTCCCCAGACACTTTTTATGACAATTTCTCCAATAGACTTTTAAAGGGTTCTCCGCGGCTTTTGAATTTGCCACGAACAGCCCAAATTGTTCACTATTCGGCGAACGGGTGAACAGCCAATGTTCGAGTCGAACTCATGCTTGACCCGAACATAAAGCTCATCCCTACTCAGCAGTATGCCTAGGCCCCACAGCTTCTGAGCTACTCCAAGTGTACAGATCTGTGTTGCAGACAAAGGGGAGAAAGGTTGTTGTTGCATCTTGTTGAACATCATGGATTAGTGCTAACCACCTCGCTTGCCGCTGTAGAAACTCAGGAATGGTACTTTTTAAAGGACATATTGGGGAGCCTTGTCTAGGCCCCACAGCTTGAATGAATGAATGAAATTAATGAATGAAAAATTATAGCGCAGCACTTGCAAACTTTATTGCCTCTGGGCTAGGTGGGACATTTAGTGACGCAGCCCATATGTTCTGTTTCAAATGACGCATTATGCATTGACATACCTGTATAGACCCCTCTGACGCGATGGGGGTTTACCGTGATGCTTCAGAGGGGGGTTGGGGTCACCTGTGACAAGGGGCGTCAGGAGGCCCAGGCTTGGGTGGCTGGAGCCCCAAATGGGTCCCCGAAAAGCCCAGAGTCTCAGGCGTGCATGCTCTCCATTGTTAGCCCCGAGCAGCGAGCGCCGGGAACGATTGATTCTGAGCGCCGCCGAGCTGAGTGCGGCCGAGTGCCATAGCAGCAGGTCCCGCCTTCTGGAGCCTGCACAACACCTATGATGGACGTCCCACTGGTCCAATGCCGCTCCACAGGACGTGTGACGTCCATCATAGGTGTTGTGCAGGCTCCAGAAGGCGGGAATTACAATGTGGCCGCCGCGTCACATCTCCACTCGGCGCTCGTGTGGGCGGTTCTTCTGCTCTCCTACGCTCCTCGGCTCCACTACCCTCCTCTGCTCCTCCTCTGCCGCCGGAATGACTGACTGCAGTGCCTGCTGTGACACCGCTGAGCTGAGGTAGGTCAGAGACAGTGTAATGTGTATGTATATAGGTCATTGTAGGTAGGTCAGTGTATGTAGGTCAGGTCACTACCTTCAGTGTAGGTAGGTCAGTGTATATGAGGTAGGTCAGTGTAGGTAGGTCAGTGTATGTCAGGTAGGTCAGTGTAGGTGGGTCAGTGTATAAAGGTCAATACCGTCAGTGTAGGTAAGTCAGTGTATGTAGGTCACTACCATCTGTGTATGTAGGTCACGGCCAGCTAAAAAAAGCCTGCGTCACATACACCACACCACCCCCCCGCGCGCTTTCCGGCCATGGACTTTGGGCTGAAGCCCCTGGTCTTTTTGCCACCTAGCAACGTCCCTGCCTGTGACTCCAAGAGGAAACCGCCAGAGACCCCGTTGCATCAGGGGGGGCGGGGTCACCCACGTACGTCATGGGTGGCCCCGCCCTCGGCTATTTAAGGGCTGTCAGGAGGGTTGCGCGTCATTCCGCGGGGCCTTTTATGAAGGCTGTATCAATCATCGCGGCGTGTATCGTCGGGTCCTGGAAGGATTACATCACTGGAATTTTTTTTTCTTTTTTATTAAAGGATTTGTCCAAGCTGTGTGTGTTTTTTTTTTTACAATTTTTGTCACTTTTTTGGGTCAAAATGGTAGGGGTACAATGTACCCCATTACCAATTCACATGGGGGGACCGGGATCTGGAAGGTCCCCTTTGTTAAAGGGGGTTTCCAGATTCCGATAAGCCCCCCGTCCGCAGACCCCCACAACCACCGGGCAAGGGATGTGGGGATGAGGCCCTTGTCCCCATCAACATCCTCACCATGTTGAGGGCATGTGGCCTGGTACGGTTCAGGAGGAGGGGGCGCTTTCTCATCCCCCCCCCTATTTTCCTGCGACCTGCCAGATTGCGTGCTCGGATAAGGGTCTGGTATAGATTTTTGGGGGAACCCCAACCCCTATTTTTAATTTTTTGTGGCGCAGGGTTCCCCTTAAAATCCATACCAGACCTAAAGGACCATAAGTAAACAAGTTGCAGTAGCCTTAGAATGACTAGATGTCAGTGAATTACAGAACAAGAGTAACCTGATACAGTTCAATGCAAAAAAAGAAAAATAGAAATAGGTGGGACAGAACACTGTCATCAGGACCGCCATCAGGGGGGTACAGGCAGTACACCTGTAAGGGGCCCGGAGGTCCCCAGGGGACTGGATGGAAACCCCCTTTTATTTACTTATTTTTTGTAAAGGGCCCTGAGGCCCCCAGGACCCCGGATGGCAACTCCGCTTTTTTTTTTTTATAATTAAAAAAAAAAAAGAAAAAAAGAAATCTATATATATTTTTTGTTTTTTATTAAAGGGCCCAGAGGTCCCCAGGCCCCGGATGGCAACCCCCTTTTTTTATAATATTTTTTTCTTTATATATATATATTTAAAAAAAAAATTGTAAGGGGCCCAGAGGTCCCCAGGGCAACCCCCCCTTCCCCCCTTTTTTTTTGTTCGTCAGCACCCCCGACCTCAATTTGCGCTTCTCAAATTCTCAAATCACGCCCCCCCCACCCCACTTCTCAATTTGAGGCGGCAGCAACCCCCCCCCGGTTCTCTGCTCCAGGGGGCCCATGCCTGAAGCTGTGTAAGGGGCCCCATAATTTCTGATGGCGGCCCTGACTGTAATACCGGCTCAGTGAACCTCTCAGTGAGTCTCTGTGTTGTGCCCCCCCCCCCATACACAGGTTGCACCCCCTTCTCTATCATTCTCATCATAGCTCAATGATTGGCACAATAATTTATGAAGGTAACTCCATCTATAAAGGATTTATTTTACCTTTCTGACATCGGAACACAGTTATCTCATGTCATGCCCACATTCACTGTATGTATAACAAGGTGAAAGTGAGCCGGGTGAATGCGGACAGAAGTCACAACAGCTCTGATCCTGGCGGGTTAATTTTCTGTCTGGAGCTCTCCGTGGTGCTGAAAACGTCTCTGCAGATTCAGGATTCAGGTTTAACTACAATTACATGTGACATACCTGTCCCATGTCACTATACCCTGTGTCTCTGTCCCATGTCACTATACCCTGTGTCTCTGTCCCATGTCCCCATCCCCTGTGTCTCTGTCCCATGTCACCATCCCCTGTGTCTCTGTCCCATGTCACCATCCTCTGTGTCTCTGTCCCATGTCCCCATCCCCTGTGTCTCTGTCCCATGTCCCCATCCCCTGTGTCTCTGTCCCATGTCACCATCCCCTGTGTCTCTGTCCCATGTCACCATCCCCTATGTCTCTGTCCCATGTCACCATCCCCTGTGTCTCTGTCCCATTCCCCATCCCCTGTGTCTCTGTCCCATGTCCCCATCCCCTGTGTCTCTGTCCCATGTCCCCATCCCCTGTGTCTCTGTCCCATGTCCCCATCCCCTGTGTCTCTGTCCCATGTCACTATACCCTGTGTCTCTGTCCCATGTCCCCATCCCCTGTGTCTCTGTCCCATGTCACTATACCCTGTGTCTCTGTCCCATGTCACTATACCCTGTGTCTCTGTCCCATGTCACTATACCCTGTGTCTCTGTCCCATGTCACTATACCCTGTGTCCCTGTCCTATGTCCCCATCCCCTGTGTCTCTGTCCCATGTCACTATTCCCTGTGTCTCTGTCCTATGTCACTATTCCCTGTGTCTCTGTCAAATGTCCCCATCCCCTGTGTCTCTGTCCCATGTCCCCATCCCCTGTGTCTCTGTCCCATGTCCCCATCCCCTGTGTCTCTGTCCCATGTCACTATACCCTGTGTCTCTGTCCCATGTCACTATACCCTGTGTCTCTGTCCCATGTCACCATCCCCTGTGTCTCTGTCCCATGTCCCCATCCCCTGTGTCTCTGTCCCATGTCACCATCCCCTGTGTCTCTGTCCCATGTCACCATCCCCTGTGTCTCTGTCCCATGTCACCATCCCCTGTGTCTCTGTCCCATGTCACCATCCCCTGTGTCTCTGTCCCATATCCCCATCCCCTGTGTCTCTGTCCCATGTCGCCATCCCCTGTGTCTCTGTCCCATGTCACCATCCCCTGTGTCTCTGTCCCATGTCCCCATCCCCTGTGTCTCTGTCCCATGTCACTATACCCTGTGTCTCTGTCCCATTCCCCATCCCCTGTGTCTCTGTCCCATGTCCCCATCCCCTGTGTCTCTGTCCCATGTCACTATACCCTGTGTCTCTGTCCCATGTCCCCATCCCCTGTGTCTCTGTCCCATGTCCCCATCCCCTGTGTCTCTGTCCCATGTCACTATACCCTGTGTCTCTGTCCCATGTCACTATACCCTGTGTCTCTGTCCCATGTCACTATACCCTGTGTCCCTGTCCTATGTACCCATCCCCTGTGTCTCTGTCCCATGTCACTATTCCCTGTGTCTCTGTCCCATGTCACTATTCCCTGTGTCTCTGTCCCATGTCACTATACCCTGTGTCTCTGTCCCATGTCACTATACCCTGTATCTCTGTCCTATGTCACTATACCCTGTGTCCCTGTCCTATGTCCCCATCCCCTGTGTCTCTGTCCTATGTCCCCATCCCGTGTCTCTGTCCCATGTCACTATACCCTGTGTCTCTGTCCCATGTCACTATACCCTGTGTCTCTGTCCCATGTCACTATACCCTGTGTCTCTGTCCCATGTCACTATTCCCTGTGTCTCTGTCCCATGTCACTATACCCTGTGTCTCTGTCCCATGTCACTATACCCTGTGTCTCTGTCCTATGTCACTATACCCTGTGTCCCTGTCCTATGTCCCCATCCCCTGTGTCTCTGTCCTATGTCCCCATCCCGTGTCTCTGTCCCATGTCACTATACCCTGTGTCTCTGTCCCATGTCACTATACCCCGTGTCTCTGTCCCATGTCACTATACCCTGTGTCTCTGTCCCCATCCCCTGTGTCTCTGTCCCATGTCACTATACCCTGTGTCTCTGTCCCATGTCCCCATCCCCTGTGTCTCTGTCCCATGTCACTATTCCCTGTGTCTCTGTCCCATGTCACTATTCCCTGTGTCTCTGTCCCATGTCACTATTCCCTGTGTCTCTGTCCCATGTCTCTATACCCTGTGTCTCTGTCCCATGTCACTATTCCCTGTGTCTCTGTCCCATGTCACCATCCCCTGTGTCTCTGTCCCATGTCGCCATCCCCTGTGTCTCTGTCCCATGTCACCATCCCCTGTGTCTCTGTCCCATGTCACCATCCCCAGTGTCTCTGTCCCATGTCACCATCCCCTGTGTCTCTGTCCCATGTCACCATCCCCTGTGTCTCTGTCCCATATCACTATACCCTGTGTCTCTGTCCCATGTCACCATCCCCAGTGTCTCTGTCCCATGTCACCATCCCCTGTGTCTCTGTCCCATGTCACCATCCCCTGTGTCTCTGTCCCATGTCACCATCCCATGTGTCTCTGTTCCATGTCACTATCCGAGTCTCTGTCCAATATCACCACCCCCTGTGTCTCTGTCCCATGTCACTATCCCCTGTGTCTCTGTCCCATGTCGCCATCCCCTGTGTCTCTGTCCCATGTCACCACCCCCATGTCTCTGTCCCATGTCACCACCCCCGTGTCTCTGTCCCATGTCACCACCCCCGTTTCTCTGTCCCATGTCACCATCCCATGTGTCTCTGTCCCATGTCACCATACCCTGTGTCTCTGTTCCATGTCACTATCCGAGTCTCTGTCCCATGTCACCACCCCCTGTGTCTCTGTCCCATGTCACTATCCCCTGTGTCTCTGTCCCATGTCGCCATCCCCTGTGTCTATGTCCCATGTCGCCATCCCCTGTGTCTCTGTCCCATGTCGTCCCATGTCCCCCTGTGTCTCTGTCCCATGTCACCCCCATGTGTCTCTGTCCCATGTCACCACCACCCGTGTCTCTGTCCCATGTCACCATCCCATGTGTCTCTGTCCCATGTCACCATACCCTGTGTCTCTGTCCCATGTCACTATCCGAGTCTCTGTCCCATGTCACCACCCCCTGTGTCTCTGTCCCATGTCACTATCCCCTGTGTCTCTGTCCCATGTCGCCATCCCCTGTGTCTCTGTCCCATGTCGCCATCCCCTGTGTCTCTGTCCCATGTCGCCATCCCCTGTGTCTCTGTCCCATGTCACCACCCCCGTGTCTCTGTCCCATGTCACCACCCCCGTGTCTCTGTCCCATGTCACCATCCCATGTGTCTCTGTCCCATGTCACCATACCCTGTGTCTCTGTCCCATGTCACTATCCGAGTCTCTGTCCCATGTCACCATCCCCTGTGTCTCTGTCCCATGTCACCACCCCCGTGTCTCTGTCCCATGTCACCATCCCATGTGTCTCTGTCCCATGTCACCATACCCTGTGTCTCTGTCCCATGTCACTATCCGAGTCTCTGTCCCATGTCACCATCTCCTGTGTCTCTGTCCCATGTCACCATCCCCTGTGTCTCTGTCCCATGTCACTATCCGAGTCTCTGTCCCATGTCACCATCCCCTGTGTCTCTGTCCCATGTCGCCATCCCCTGTGTCTCTGTCCCATGTCGCCATCCCCTGTGTCTCTGTCCCATGTCAGCAGTCTTGTTTATCTCTGCAGCTCCTCTGTGGTTCAATATAGTCACACGTCTTCTAAAAATATACTTAGGAACAGAAATAACAGCGGAGGAAGATGATGGGGAATAGGAGGGAAATGGAAATCTGTGAGTCAGATAAGCGAATTTTTTTGCAAATCAACGAAAGAATTGTAAATCAAATACACATAAAATCTTCCCCATCATTGACAGTGTGTTCCTCACTGATATCACCATGGACAGTGTCCTCCTCACTGATATCACCATGGACAGTGTGCTCCTCACTGATATCACCATGGTCAGTGTGCTCCTCACTGATATCACCATGGACAGTGTGCTCCTCACTGATTCACCATGGACAGTGTCCTCCACCTTGGACAGTCTCACTGATATCACCATGGACAGTGTCCTCTTCACTGATATCACCATGGACAGTGTACTCCACCTTGGACAGCGTCCTTCTCATTAATATCACCATGGATAGTGTCTTCTTCACTGATATCACCATGGATAGTGTACTCCACCATGAATGGTGTCATCCTCACTGATATCACCATGGATAGTGTCCTCCTCACTGATATCACCATGGACAGTTCACTCCTCATGGATATCACCATGGACAGTGCACTCCTCACGGATATCACCTTGGACAGTGTCCTCCTCATGGATATCACCATGGACAGTGTCCTCCTCATGGATATCACCATGGACAGTGTCCTCCTCATGGATATCACCATGGACAGTGTGCTCCTCACTGATATCACCATGGACAGTGTCCTCCTCACTGATATCACCATGGACAGTGTCGTCCTCACTGATATCACCATGGACAGTGTCCTCCTCACTGATATCACCATGGACAGTGTCATCCTCACTGATATCACCATGGACAATGTCCTCCTCACTGATATCACCATGGACAGTGTCCTTCTCACTGATATCACCATGGACAGTGTGCTCCTCACTGATATCACCATGGACAGTGTGCTCCTCACTGATATCACCATGGACAGTGCACTCCTCATGGATATCACCATGGACAGTGCACTCCTCATAGATATCACCATGGACAGTGCACTCCTCATGGATATAACCATGGACAGTGCACTCCTCACGGATATAACCATGGACAGTGTGCTCCTCACTGATATCACCATGGACAGTGTCCTCCTCACTGATATCACCATGGACAGTGTCCTTCTCACGGATATCACCATGGACAGTGTCCTCCTCGCTGATATCACCATGGATAGTGTCCTCCTTATGGATATCACCATGGACAGTGTGCTCCTCACTGATATCCCCATGGACAGTGTCATCCTCACTGATATCACCATGGACAGTGTCCTCCTCACTGATATCACCATGGACAGTGTCATCCTCACTGATATCACCATGGACAGTGTCCTCCTCACTGATATCACCATGGACAGTGTCCTTCTCAGGGATATCACCATGGACAGTGTCCTCCTCGCTGATATCACCATGGATAGTGTCCTCCTCATGGATATCACCATGGACAGTGTGCTCCTCACTGATATCCCCATGGACAGTGCACTCCTCATGGATATCACCATGGACAGTGCACTCCTCATGGATATAACCATGGAAAGTGCACTCCTCACGGATATCACCATGGACAGTGTCCTCCTCGCTGGTATCACCATGGACAGTGTCCTCCTCACTGGTATCACCATGGACAGTGTCCTCCTCATGGATATCACCAAGGACAGTGCACTCCTCACGGATATCACCATGGACAGTGTCCTCCTCACTGATATCACCATGGACAGTGTCCTCCTCACTGATATCACCATGGACAGTGTTCTTCTCACTGATATCACCATGGACAGTGTCCTCCTCACTGATATCACCATGGATAGTGTCCTCCTCATGGATATCACCATGGACAGTGTGCTCCTCATGGATATCACCATGGACAGTGCACTCCTCATGGATATCACCATGGACAGTGCACTCCTCATGGATATCACCATGGACAGTGCACTCCTCATGGATATCACCATGGACAGTGCACTCCTCATGGATATAACCATGGACAGTGCACTCCTCACGGATATAACCATGGACAGTGTCCTCCTCGCTGATATCACCATGGACAGTGTCCTCCTCATGGATATCACCATGCACAGTGTCCTCTTCACTGATATCACCATGGACAGTGTTCTTCTCACTGATATCACCATGGACAGTGTTGTCCTCACTGATATCACCATGGACAGTGTCCTCCTCACTGATATTGCCATGGACAGTGTCCTCCTCACTGATATCACCATGGACAGTGTCCTCCTCACTGATATCACCATGGACAGTGTCCTTCTCACGGATATCACCATGGACAGTGTCCTCCTCACTGATATCACCATGGACAGTGTCCTCCTCACTGATATCACCATGGACAGTGTCCTCCTCATGGATATCACCATGGACAGTGTGCTCCTCACGGATATCCCCATGGACAGTGCACTCCTCATGGATATCACCATGGACAGTGCACTCCTCATGGATATCACCATGGACAGTGTCCTCCTCATGGATATCACCATGGACAGTGCACTCCTCATGGATATAACCATGGACAGTGTCCTCCTCACGGATATCACCATGGACAGTGTCCTCCTCGTTGGTATCACCATGGACAGTGTCCTCCTCATGGATATCACCAAGGACAGTGCACTCCTCACGGATATCACCATGGACAGTGTCCTCCTCACTGATATCACCATGGACAGTGTTGTCCTCACTGATATCACCATGGACAGTGTCCTCCTCACTGATATAACCATAGACAGTGTCGTCCTCACTGATATCACCATGGACAGTGTCCTCCTCACTGATATTGCCATGGACAGTGTCCTCCTCACTGATATCACCATGGACAGTGTCCTCCTCACTGATATCACCATGGACAGTGTCCTCCTCACTGATATCACCATGGACAGTGTCCTCCTCACTGATATCACCATGGACAGTGTCCTCCTCACTGATATCACCATGGACAGTGTCCCCCTCACTGATATCACCATGGACAGTGTCCTCCTCACTGATATCACCATGGACAGTGTGCTCCTCACTGATATCACCATGGACAGTGTCCTCCTCACTGGTATCACCATGGACAGTGTCCTCCTCACTGATATCACCATGGACAGTGTTGTCCTCACTGATATCACCATGGACAGTGTCCTCCTCACTGATATCACCATGGACAGTGTCCTCCTCACTGATATCACCATGGACAGTGTCCTCCTCACTGATATTGCCATGGACAGTGTCCTCCTCACTGATATCACCATGGACAGTGTCCTCCTCACTGATATCACCATGGACAGTGTCCTTCTTACTGATATCACCATGGACAGTGTCCTTCTCACTGATATCTCCATGGACAGTGCACTCCTCACTGATATCACCATGGACAGTGTCCTTCTCACTGATATCACCATAGACAGTGTACTCCTCACTGATATGGCTCATCCCTGAGGAACTCCCCCTGGCTGCGTCACTCCTCCCACTTGGTGATATACTGGCTTTATTTCAACCAATGACAGACCACTATTGCCATGAACCACCCATTTATCAGTATGGCGGTAACATAAACAGGCTCGTCTGACCAGGAATTGTTCTTCACCACATCGGTAATCACACCGTCACCGTCACCGATCAAAGACGTTTCTCAGGATTTCTTCCTGAGCTGAAATCACATCCATGGAAAAATATAAATTAAATTGTGACAAGAATAGCAGCGTCTCCCTGCCCCTCCCCCCGGCCCCCCGGGGCCCCTCATACGTGGATATAGATCTAATTCCTGGCGCATTGTTTGTATCTCCGGTGGGGGAGGGGGAGGGGGGTAAAGAGGCTTTATGTCAAGGAAGCAATTACATGGATGTCTGCCAGAGCACATTAATAAAGAGCTCGGTGTGCTCTGCATTAATCAAGGTCACGCACACGCGTGTTCACGCTCTGACGGGTGACACATGTGCTGATTAGCGTGTGCGGCGGGGGAGGGGGCGAGTCAAATATGGGGGGAAATGATATTAAAATGTGAAAATTGCGGAATGCCAAAAGCTGAAGCATCCAATGTGTAATAATGATGATGATGATGACGATGTGGTAATTATCGCATGAAACGCTGCGATCCGTGCGAACGCACATCCGTCACACTGCAATCACTACACAGGGAAGGGAATACAATCACTCTTTGGGGTTTGCCTTCAGTATTCTGACTTCTGTGTGTCACGTTCCTTCACCCCAAACTCACTCATCCATGTCTTTATGGACCTTGCTTTGTGCACTAATGAGGCTGCACTGATGGGCACTGATGAGGCTGTCTTAATGGGCACTGATGAGGCTGCAGTAATAGGCACTGATTAGGCTGCACTGATGCGCATTGATGAGGCTGCATTTATTGGCACTGATGAGGCTGCACTGATGGGCACTGATGAGGCTGCATTAATGGGCACTGATTAGGATGCACTGATGGGCACTGATATGGATGCATTAATGGGCACTGATTGGGCTGCACTGATGGGCACTGATGAGGCTGCATTAATGGGCACTGATAAAGCAGCACTGCTGGGCACTTGTGAGGCTGCATTAATGGGCACTGATGAGGCTGCATTAATGGGCACTGATGAGGCTGCACTGATGGGCACTGATGAGGCTGCATTAATGGGCATTGATTAGGATGCACCGATGGTCACTGATGAAGCTGCATTAATGTGCACTGATGAGGCAGAACTGATGGCCACTGATAAGGCTGCATTAATGGGCGCTGATTAGGCTTCACTGATGGGCATTGATGAGGCTGCATTAATAGACACTGATGAGGCCGCAATAATGGGCACTGATGAGGCTGCATTAATGGGCACTGATGAGGCCACAATAATGGGCACTGATGAGGCTGCATTAATGGGCACTGATGAGACTGCCCTGATGATTGTGCACTGATGAGGCTGTACTGATGAGGTGGCACTGATGGGCACTGATAACCTGCATTGATGGGCACTGATGAGACAGCACTGATGGGCACTGATAAGCTGAACTGATGGGCACTGCTGAGGCTGCACTGATGAGACGACACTGATAAGCTGAACTGATGGGCACTGCTGAGGCTGCACTGATGAGAGGGCACTGATAAGCTGAACTGATGGGCACTGCTGAGGCTGTACTGGTGGGCACTACTAGGTGGCTCTGATAAGCACTGATATGCTGCACTGATTGGCACTGATGGGGCTGCACTGATTATCAGCCTTGCCTATTATGGGGTCTCCTTTCCTCACACAGACACTACGTGAGGAAAGGACTGCCAATGACCGGCAAGTCTGTTGTTTACATGTGATCAGCAGTGATTGGGATCAGCTGATCACATGGTAAGGGGCCGCTGTGATTGGCCCTTTACCTCGATCTGTGATTAGCTGTGTCCAATGGAGACATCTTTCACAGAGCACGCCCAACGCATGCCCCAGGGGGCGGAGTTCTGGGAGGACATCCATGGATGTAGCAATTGGGTCAGACTGAAGGGAAGGAAGAATCAGATCTGTAAAATGGAGGAATCGCTGGCTATCCACATGCCAAGGAGCCAGTTATCAGGCACTGATGATGCTGGGACTTGTAGTTCACCAGCAGGGACAGAATGATGTCTCTGGCCGTGTCCTTGGCCTGGGTTATATTCATTTAATGAATGACGATGTCTGTGGCCCCCAGACTGGTAACGCCACCTGACGGCGTATCAGAGGGACCCCGGTACAGGGAGGCAACGAGGGCGCTGAGCCTCCACCATTCCGTGTGATGGATAATTAATCCCGGGCAGGGCCGGGCAGACTGTGGTTGTGTGATGGGCAGACTGTGGTCGGGTGATGGGCAGACTGTGGTCGGGTGATGGGCAGACTGTGGTTAGGTGATGGCCAGACTGTGGTTGGGTGATGGGCAGACTGTGGTTGTGTGATGGGCAGACTGTGGTTGGGTGATGGGCAGACTGTGTTTGGGTGATGGGCAGACTGTGGTTGTGTGATGGGCAGACTGTGGTTGTGTGATGGGCAGACTGTGGTTGGGTGATGGGCAGACTGTGGTTGGGTGATGGCCAGACTGTGGTTGGGTGATGGGCAGACTGTGGTTGTGTGATGGGCAGACTGTGGTTGGGTGATGGGCAGACTGTGGTTGTGTGATGGGTAGACTGTGGTTGGGTGATGGGCAGACTGTGGTTGTGTGATGGGCAGACTGTGTTTGGGTGATGGGCAGACTGTGTTTGGGTGATGGGCAGACTGTGGTTGGGTGATGGGCAGACTGTGGTTGTGTGATGGGCAGACTGTGTTTGGGTGATGGGCAGACTGTGGTTGGGTGATGGGCAGACTGTAATTGTGTGATGGGCAGACTGTGGTTGTGTGATGGGCAGACTGTGGTTGGGTGATGGGCAGACTGTGGTTGGGTAATGGGCAGACTGTGGTTGGGTGATGGGCAGACTGTGGTTGGGTAATGGGCAGACTGTGGTTGGGTGATGGGCAGACTGTGGTTGGGTGATGGGCAGACTGTAATTGTGTGATGGGCAGACTGTGGTTGTGTGATGGGCAGACTGTGGCTGTGTGATGGGCAGACTGTGGTTGGGTGATGGGCAGACTGTGGTTGTGTGATGGGCAGACTGCGGTTGGGTGATGGGCAGACTGTGGTTGGGTGATGGGCAGACTGTGGTTGGGTGATGGGCAGACTGTGGTTAGGTGATGGGCAGACTGTGGTTGGGTGATGGGCAGACTGTGGTTAAGTGATGGGCAGACTGTGGTTGGGTGATGGGCAGACTGTGGTTGTGTGATGGGCAGACTGTGGTAGGGCGATGGGCAGACTGTGGTTGTGTGATGGGCAGACTCTGGTTGGGTGATGGGCAGACTGTGGTTGGGTGATGGGCAGACTGTGGTTGGGTGATGGGCAGACTGTGGTTAGGTGATGGGCAGACTGTGGTTGTGTGATGGGCAGACTGTGGTTGTGTGATGGGCAGAATGTGGTTGTGTGATGGGCAGAATGTGGTTGTGTGATGGGCAGACTGTGGTTGTGTGATGGGCAGAATGTGGTTGTGTGATGGGCAGAATGTGGTTGTGTGATGGGCAGACTGTGGTTGTGTGATGGGCAGACTGTGGTTGTGTGATGGGCAGAATGTGGTTGTGTGATGGGCAGACTGTGGTTGTGTGATGGGCAGACTGCGGTTGGGTGATGGGCAGACTGTGGTTGTGTGATGGGCAGACTGAGGTTGGGTGATGGGCAGACTGTGGTTGGGTGATGGGCAGACTGTGGTTGTGTGATGGGCAGACTGAGGTTGGGTGATGGGCAGACTGTGGTTGGGTGATGGGCAGACTGTGGTTGTGTGATGGGCAGACTGTGGTTGGGTGATGGGCAGACTGTGGTTGGGTGATGGGCAGACTGTGGTTGGGTGATGGGCAGACTGTGGTTGGGTGATGGGCAGACTGTGGTTGTGTGATGGGCAGACTGTGGTTGTGTGATGGGCAGACTGTGGTTGGGTGATGGGCAGACTGTGGTTGGGTGATGGGCAGACTGTGGTTGGGTGATGGGCAGACTGTAATTGTGTGATGGGCAGACTGTGGTTGTGTGATGGGCAGACTGTGGTTGGGTGATGGGCAGACTGTGGTTGGGTGATGGGCAGACTGTGGTTGGGTGATGGGCAGACTGTGGTTGGGTGATGGACAGACTGCGGTTGGGTGATGGGCAGACTGCGGTTGTGTGATGGGCAGACTGCGGTTGGGTGATGGGCAGACTGCGGTTGGGTGATGGGCAGACTGTGAGCCTCCATTCAGCCTCCCTCCATCACTGACCTCATTCCCAGCATTGTTAGAGGAGCGCAGGTCGGCTCTCTTGATACTTTGGGGGGGAGGGGGGGGGGGGTAAATCCCTCAGCCGTCTTCTGGAATTGATGCCACTTGCACTTCAATGTCTCATCTCTTCCTCTCTGGGATTACAGAGACCCAAAGTGAACAAACACTTCATTCTATGAAGGCCAGATGGGGGGGGGGGGGATAGCAGCGTATGATTGGGCGGGGGGGGGGGGGGGGGGGGTGGAGTGCCAACAAAAGACACAGGACATCAATGGGGTCAGATCAGCTTCTTATAAACACAAGGCACAATGTATTCCTAATGACACAACAATGTATTCCCAACAGGGCCGCCATCAGGAATTATGGGGCCCCCTTACACAGCTTCAGGCAACCGGGAGGTTGCTGCCACCTCAAATTAAGAAGCGGGAAGCGGGGGGTCTGCCGCCAATTGAGAAGCGGGGGGTAGTACTTGGGGGTGACAGGGGTAGTACTTGGAGGGGTGGCAGCAGTGGTACTTGAGAGGTGCCAGCGGTGGTACTTGGGGGGGGGTGACAGCGGTGGTAATTGGGGGGGTGACAGCAGTGGTACTTGGGGGGGTGGCAGCAGTGGTACTTGGGGGGGTGGCAGCAGTGATACTTGGGGGGTGACAGCAGTGGTACTTGGGGGGATGACAGCAGTGGTACTTGGGGGGGTGGCAGTGGTACTTGGGGGGGTGGCAGTGGTGGTACTTGGGGGGTGAAAGTGGTGGTACTTGGGGGGTGACAGCGGTGGTACGTGGGGGGTGGCAGCGGTGGTATTTGGGGGGATGGCAAAAAATAAAAGTAATAAAAAAAAGATATATATATATATATATATATATATATAAAGGGGGGTTGCCATCCGGGGCCCTGGGGACCTCTGGGCCCTTTAATAAAAAATATATATATTTATTTTTATTTATTTTTTAATTTATAAAAAAAAGGGGGGTTGCCATCTGGGGCCCTGGGGACCTCTAGGCCCTTTAATAAAAAATATATATATTTATTTTTATTTATTTTTTAATTTATAAAAAAAAGGGGGGTTGCCATCTGGGGCCCTGGGGACCTCTGGGCCCTTTAATAAAAAAAAAAAAAAAAAATATATAAAAAAAATAAAGAAAACAAATTTGGAAAAAAAAGGGGGGGTTGCCATCCAGGGTGTACTGCCTGTACCCCCCTGATGGCGGCCCTGATTCCCAATGGCACAATGTATTCCCAATGACACAATGTATTCCCGGGAGCAACAAGTAGAAAAAGACTAAATATAAAACCGATTGTTACATTTTATGGTTAAAGAAAGCAACTCAATTGGCCGGATTCCAGGACTCCTGATTGGCCGGGTGGTGGACACAGGTGCTCAGGACGGGGCTGTCTTAATGAGAGGGCACACCTGGACACTGCCCAGGGGCCCCAGCTGCATGGGGGGGCCCTGCACTTTCCCCAAAGCAGCTGGTCCTTGAGCCCACGCTGCCCTGAAAATTGGGGGCCCTATGATGACACTGAGAGTGATGGATATACAGGGGAGGCAGTCTGGCAGAATGATACCTATTATTTCACAGCCAGTGTAGAGAGGCCGCAGTGTAGAGAGGCCGCAGTGTAGAGAGGCCGCAGTGTAGGGAGTATCAGGGATGTAGTGGGTTCACAAAGCAAGTGGTATATTATGATATATGGTTACAGTGCTGGGGGGAATGTCTAGGGTGTAGAAAGGTCAGAGTGCTGGGGGGATATCAGAGGTGTTGAGGGGTCAGAGTGCTGGGGAGATATCTGGGGTGTAGAAGGATTAGAGTGCTGGAGGATATCAGGGGTGTAGAGGGGTCAGAGATGGTGGTCAGATAGATGGATCGCTGGCTGGGGGGTGGGAGGCGGGGTTTGGTGGTGGACGGATAGATGGATCGCTGGCTGGGGCGGGTGGCTAGCTGGGTGGGAGCCGCGGGCCGCACCCCCAGGAAATTTGAACACCAGCCGCCAATGGATCTGATTGAACGAAAAAAACACCCCCTTTCCACACAGTAAGAAAACTTGTCAGAAATTATTTATGCAGGTAGAGGAATGAAGCAGCAGACAGAAATTACACTCAGTGCTCTGGATACACACTACAGAGGGGTATATTTTGTTCATATTTTATGTCTGTAAGGAAGGGACAGGAGGGGGACTCATTGAAAATAAATCCTTGCCTAAAAGGGCAAGGTCCGCTTTAAAGTGGCAGCTCGTTACAAATCCACAATAAAAAAAGGTGACATTGCTTGATGCGGCGTGATGACGTCACCCGCTCCAGGGAACGCAGCCAAGCACAGAAGACATTTTCATCTGATAAAGTGTAATTGGAGACATAATTCACTTTCCTCCGGGGTGAGATAGAAAAGATCTTTCGCTTTCCCTTCGCGGATCAGAAAATTCCACAAATCCCGGCGGGGGGGAATTGTTAAGGTTTTTGTATTATTACACATAACGACGTCACCACGCCGCTCTACAGTGCCGGTATGCACACCGCACAACAATTAGAGAATATATTGGAATAAATCTTGGAAAAACAACCGGATTTAATTACTTTAATTACCTCTAATAATCGTATCACGGCACTCGGCTCTTTGTATGCGATAACAATGCCCTGAAAAGGAAAGAACGTCGGCATTGTAATGTGACTTCAATCACATTTTATCAAAAGACAATGAATGTCTAATAGAGCTTGTAAACCATCCGAAAAAGAGACCTGCTGGAACATCTAGATCAGTGATGGTGAACCTTGGCACCTCAGATGTTTTGGAAATACATTTCCCATGATGCTCCACTACACTGCAGAGTGCATGAGGCATCATGGGAAATATAGTTCCAAAACATCTGGGGTGCCAAGGTTCACCATCAGTGGTCTAGAACAACCATCTACAGAGGTTTCTATGCGTTCCTTGTGCTGAATGACCTCTCATTCCTTCCGAAGGAACATTCTTCTCACTGATCACCAATGTAAGGAACATTCTTCCCACTGATCACCAATGTAAGGAACATTCTTCCCACTGATCACCAATGTAAGGAACATTCTTCCCACTGATCACCAATGTAAGGGACATTCTTCTCACTGATCACCAATGTAAGGGACATTCTTCCCACTGATCACCAATGTAAGGGACATTCTTCTCACTGATCACCAATGTAAGGGACATTCTTCCCACTGATCACCAATGTAAGGGACATTCTTCTTACTGATCACCAATGTAAGGGACATTCTTCTCACTGATCACCAATGTAAGGGACATTCTTCTCACTGATCACCAATGTAAGGAACATTCTTCTCACTGATCACCAATGTAAGGGACATTCTTCTCACTGATCACCAATGTAAGGAACATTCTTCTCACTGATCACCAATGTAAGGGACATTCTTCCCACTGATCACCAATGTAAGGGACATTCTTCCCACTGATCACCAATGTAAGGGACATTCTTCCCACTGATCACCAATGTAAGGGACATTCTTCCCACTGATCACTAATGTAAGAAACATTGTTGCAGCACAGTGGCAATAGGGAGAGGGAAGTGAAGGGGGAGAGGTACATGCAGTCAGCAGCAGACACAGCTCCAATAAAAAGGTTGAGAAAAGTTGGTCTATATGCAGATCCTCCATTGCCTACAGCGTCCATCCTAGCTGAAGCATTTCAAGGGCAGAACCTCTTATTTAATACTCTGAAGAAGAGGGTCGAAATTGAAACTGTTATGTCTCCAGGAGTGCCCCCTTACATCAGGATTCCCATCAGAGTCCCCCTTGCATCAGGATGCCCATCAGAATGCCCCCTTACATCAGGGTCCCCATCACTGTGCCCCCCTGCATCAGGGTCCCCATCAGAGTGCCCCCTACATCAGGGTTCTCATCAGAGTGCCCCCTACATCAGGGTTCCCATCAGAGTGCCCCCTAATTCAGGGTTCCCATCAGAGTCCCCCTTACATCAGGGTCCCCATCATAGTCCCCCTTGGATCAGGGTGCCCATCATAGTCCCCCTTGCATCAGGGTGCCCATCAGAGCCCCGTTACATCAGTGTGCCCATCAGAGTCCCCGTTACATCAGGGTCCCCATCAGAGTGCCCCCTTGCATCAGGGTGTCCATCAGAGTGTCCCCTACATCAGGGTGTCCATCAGAGTGTCCCCTACATCATGGTGTCCATCAGAGTGCCCCTTACATCAGGGTGTCCATTAGAGTGCACCCTACATCAGGGTTCCCATCAGAGTGTCCCCTACATCAGGGTGTCCATCAGAGTGTCCCCTACATCAGGGTTCCCATCAGAGTGTCCCCTACATCAGGGTGTCCATCAGAGTGCCAACTTGCATCAGGGTGTCTATCAGAGTGCACCCTACATCAGGGTTCCCCTCAGAGTGTCCCCTACATCAGGGTGTCCATCAGAGTGTCACTTAAATCAGGGTGTCCATCAGAGTGCCCCCTTGCATCAGGGTGTCTATCAGGGTTCACCCTACATCAGGGTTCCCCTCAGAGTGTCCCCTACATCAGGGTGTCCATCGGAGTGCCCCCTTGCATCAGGGTGTCTATCAGAGTGCACCCTACATCAGGGTGTCCATCAGAGTGCCCCCTTGCATCAGGGTGTCTATCAGAGTGCACCCTACATCAGGGTGTCCATCAGAGTGTCCCCTACATCAGGATTCCCATCAGAGTGTCCCCTACATCAGGGTGTCCATCAGAGTGCCCCCTTGCATCAGGGTGTCTATCAGAGTGCACCCTACATCAGGGTTCCCCTCAGAGTGTCCCCTACATCAGGGTGTCCAGCAGAGTGTCCCTTAAATCAGGGTGTCCACCAGAGTGCCCCCTTGCATCAGGGTGTCTATCAGGGTGCACCCTACATCAGGTTTCCCCTCAGAGTGTCCCCTACATCAGGGTGTCCATCAGAATGCCCCCTTGCATCAGGGTGCCTATCAGAGTGCACCCTACATCAGGGTGCCATCAGAGTGCCCCCTTGCATCAGGGTGTCTATCAGAGTGCACCCTACATCAGGGTTCCCCTCAGAGTGTCCCCTACATCAGGGTGTCCATCAGAGTGTCCCTTAAATCAGGGTGTCAATTAGAGTGCCCTCTACATCAGGGTCCCCATCAGAATATCCTCTTACATCAGTGTGTCCATCAGAGCGCCCCCTACATCAGGGTCCCCATCAGAATATCCTCTTACATCAGTGTGTCCATCAGAGTGCCCCATACATCAGGGTCCCCATCAGAATATCCTCTTACATCAGCGTGTCCATCAGAGTGCCCCATACATCAGGGTCCCCATCAGAATGTCTTCTTACATCAGGGTCCCAATCAGAGTTCCCCCTTACATCAGGGTCCCCATTAGATATGGCCGTGAACCGCGCGGTACAGGAGATTCAGTTTCCTGTTCCTGGCCGGTGACTTGTCATACTCTGCTCCCTATAACAGAATGCTGCGGAAGTGCTGTGGTGGCCAACTGCGCATGCGCGATGCGTTCCAATGGATTTACGACAGTACACACCAGCGAAACCTTGTTCGGCATCCAGGCTCTTTCCTTACCATCCCTGTGGATTGGAGGATGTTAAAAAAAAGCCACTTTCCCCTAAGTTCACGTCGCCCTGAATGACGGCTTCGCTGGTGTGTACTGTCGTAAATCCATTGGAACGCATCACAATTGCGTTTGGAACGCATCGTGCATTCGCAGTTGGCCCCTACGTCACTTCCAGAGCATTGTATGATAGGGAGCCGAATATGATGCATCACCGGACTGACAGGAAGTGCACACTGAGTGCTCACTTCCTGTCAGTCCGGCCGGGAACAGGAAACTGAATCTCCTGCCGCACGGTACGGACCCGATGGGGGGGGGGCGGTAAAAAGAACATAGAGAGGGAGGAAGGGGTGGGGCCGGGGGAGTAAAAAAGAACATGGGGGGCCTTGCTTGTGTGTGCATGCCGGGGGGGGTTGGGGGGGTCATGTCCATTTTGCTTGGGGCCCCCAAATTCCTTCCAAAACAGCCCCTGCTCATACATTGATGCCCCCCAGTGTTTCCTTTTATGTCAGATGTCCTCTTCACAGCACCCTCTTACATGACTTGCCCTCCCCAGACTGGTTCATGGATGCATTTTTGAGTCACCTGGGGGAGGCAAAATTAAAAATTGGGGGGGGGGGGGGGAACAGCCCCCCTCTTCACCCCCCTAGATCCGGGCCTGTAACTGTGCATGACAGAGTTCTGCTTTAATGGAGTCTTCCTTTAATTATAGGACTCTTCCACATCCTCTAATTCTCTTTAATGGAATGTTTTGGGTGACAGCCGTCTGCTCTTTATTAGGAATGAGCCACACTTGGTTCACCGTCTGTCCTCGTTACAACGCTATTAGGAACAATATCTCCAATCAAACTAAGATCCGGAAAGTTAATCTTACTGCAAATGGGAGTCATAGAGAATCACAGGTTCTGGTTATTAACAGTGACAGATATCAAGGTTAGAGCCACACTAATTCCATCAACGTGCCGTATAATCAGAACATCGTCGACGTATCTCCATAACAAATAATGGGCTCCTGATGGGGTTTTCTTCTGCAAAGATATGGAGCTCACACCCAAACCATGAACAGGAGGGGGAGAGATGGGCAAACAGCTGCTGTTTATATCTTTATAAGAGCTATAAGACCTGAAGCAGCTTTACATGTGCTTTTTATTCTGAAGATCTGATCACCTTGGATGCCAAAAAGAAAGCTAAGGCCGCGTACACACGATCGGAAAATCCGACGAGAACCGTGGAGGATTTTTTCAGACGGAGTCTTGGCTCAAACTTGTCTTGCAAACACACGGTCACACCAAATTCCGACTGTCAAGAATGCGTTGACGTACAACACTACGACGAGCTGAGAAAAATTAAGTTCAATGCTTCCGAGCATGCGTCCACTTGATTCCACGCATGCGTGGTTTTTGGTGCGTCGGAATTGCATACAGAATTTCCTCCAAGAACTTCTCTTGTCGGAAAATTTGAGGACCAGATCTCAAAATTTTCTTGGCGGAAATTCGGACAGAAAAATTCAGATGGAGCCTACACACGGTGGGATAAGTAATCTGCCAGGTGGGAAATATTCTCCTCATTGTTCTCTACTAGGGATGAGCAGGGTCAGCTCTTCCCTATACTCTATGCATGTACACTAACCCCAGATCTGCTGGAAGTCCCATATTATGCCTGTAACGGGAGGGCCCGTGGGACCCAGAAGCTCTTACAAAGTATGAGCCAGGAAATAATGGACATATGTTGGATTGCTTTAACATGGGTCTGTAATCCGCAATATATTCAAGAATGTCTGTAAGAACTATTTACAGGTTGTTGATTCTGAACTCTAAAGGTTAATTGAAAGAGTGACTGATTCAAGGTGGTAACACAGACTGTTAGGTGTTAATGTCATCTGCTACTGTGATGTAAATGAATCTTAGTTGGGCTCCTAAGAACCTATCATTGTGTTGTGCTAATGGACACTGTATTGTGTGAAGTTCTATTGATGATAAATTTGTATTGTGAGTTAACACAGTCTAAGGCTGCATTCACACCTTAGCGCAGCGTTTTGTACCGCGATTGTTCTGATTCAAATTGCGGCATTTTGTACCGCGATTTGCCGCGACAAAACGCATCGTTTTTATCCTTGTTTTTTTTAACAGTTCATTGTCAGCTATGCCGAACGCCGAAGCCGCCTGAAAAAAGGGTGTGGGACTTGTTTTGAGCTTCAGGCGTTCGGCGTTTCAGCGTTCGGCGTGGAGATGTGAACCATCTCCATAGAGAACAATGTTAAATCACCCGTCCAGCGTATTTTAGGCTGCAATAGTGTCGGGCTTCAGGCGACAAAACGCCTATGTGTGAATGGAGCCTTAAGGTCAGATGTATTTATCAGCTATAGTTAATTAGCTAATGTAAATGATGTCTACTAAAGGAATGTGTATTGTATAGCAGGTGTCTATCTTGAAAGGTCATATCTCTGTTTTCCTCGACAGAATCCATCAAGAAACTTGTTGGGAGAGCTTTTTTGCCGAGGAAAACGGTCGTGTGTATGCTTTTCATCGAGAAAACTGCTGAGGAACTCGACGAGGAAAAAAGAGGGCAAGTTATCTTTTTCCTCGACTGGAGTCTCAATTTCCTCGTCGTGCTCCTCGTCGGGCTGATTTTTGACGAGAAACTCGAGCGAGTGTATGCTAAGAAACCCACGCGCCTTCGGTAAAAGTAGCGTTTGTAATGGAAATAGCACATTTGTCACGCTGTAACAGACTGAAAAGTGCAAATCGTCTCTTACCAAACTTTTACCGAACACGCAGTAACATGAGATTAGCAAAAGCAGCCCCAAGGGTTGTGCCAGTGGAATCGAACTTCCCCTGCCGTTGTATGTGTTGAAGTCACCGCGTTTGAGAACGAGGAGAGATTTGGTCTTGACTTTGTGTACACAAAGACAGCTTGTCAAGTTTCTCGACAAGCCTAACAAGGAACTCGTCCAGGAAAACGATGTGTCTTTTCCGACGAGTTCCTCGGTCGTGTGTACGAGGCCTCAGTCACCTTGCCTGGGTAAATGATTAGTTAATTAGCTCATGTCAATTAGATCAAGAGTTGGTGTCAGAATGTCTGACTAAAGGAATGTGTATTGAGAGGGCTCGCTAGGAACCATTGTATAATGTTGTGGGCGGAGTTGAGTCGTTGTTAATTTTTGATTACTGACTGTATATAGAGAGCCTGATTTTCTCATTAAAGTGTCTATTCGTTTTGAACCAGAGAACAGAGCTGTGTGTCTCGTTACTGGGGGAATCCGTATGGGTCGGGTTCGCCGGATTGTGGAGTGCCGATAAGCTGTCTTGGGCTCGGAATGGAATATCTTAAACAGCGTTAACCCCTGTCCCATTTCTGTTACAATGCCTTCAAAAATATTTCCCTTATTTATACGATGCAGATAGTAGTCTATAACTGGGGGGAGGGGGGCCATGGTGGGATTACCAGGACAGTTCCGCTCACCTCATGAGCTTTGCATGCTCTATCCATGGCTATTCTCATCATAAACCCTCAACATCTACACCCTCCATATACCGTACCTTAACACTCAGATGTGGGGCGACAAATCCAAGACCAGTCTGTAGCAGGACCAAAAGCTTCAAAACAGAACCAAGATGGCAACAGCTCCACCCATTGGGGAGAGACTACAAGACACTTGCTGGGTGAGTCCAAAGACACCTCTGTTCCCAAGGGTGCTACAAACATGAGGAGATTATATGACCTTAAAGCAGCTAGAGTTCTGCAAGGAAAGAACTAAACACTAAACTGCCTTTAGAAGTGCTGGTGTCCTGCGATCGTGTCACGGAGCGGCAGAATGGGGAGATGTCTATGTAAACAAGGCATCTCCCTGTTCTGCCTGGTGACAGGACAGTGATCTACTGCACCCTGTCATCAAGAGCAGTGATCAGTGTCGTGTCACAGTAAGCCCCGCCCCCTACAGTTAGAACACATCCCTAGGACACACTTTACCCCTTCCTAGCCCCCTAGTGGTTAACCCCTGCCAGCGTCATTTACACAGTTTTTATAGCACTGATGGCTGTATAAATGTGAATGGTCCCAAAATTGCGTCAAAAGTGTCTGAAGTGTCCTCCATAATGTCGCAGTCACGATAAAAATCACAGGTGATCGCCATTACAAGTAAAAAATAAAAAAAAATGCCATAAAACTATCCCCTATTTTGTAAACGCTATAAATTTTACGCAAACCAATCGTTAAACGCTTATTGCGATATTTTTTTTTTTACCAAAAATATGTAGAAGAATACGTATCGGCCTAGACTGAGGAAAAAAATATTTTTTTTATATGTATTGTTTGGGGATATTTATTATAGTAAAAAGTAAAAAATATAGATTTTTTTTTTCTAAATTGTCGCTCTATTTTTGTTTATAGCGCAAAAAATAAAAACCGCAGAGGTGATCAAATACCACCAAAAGAAAGCTCTATTTGTGGGGAAAAAAGGACGCCAATTTTGTTTGGGAGCCGAGTCGCACGACCGCACGATTGTCAGTTAAAGCAACGCATTGCCGAATCGCAAAATCCCACCCAGAGAAATGCTTCATCATCGGGGTGCATGCGGACAGGGAATGGCTGCACAGAGTCTGCCGGAGTTCATTTTCACTGAGATGCACAAAGAATAAAAAATGAAAATAAAAATAAATAAGCAAACAAAATGTCACCCAGGTAGGGTTGACCTCTACATCTGAAAGGGCTTGTGTAGAAATGGGCTTGACGTTTCCTCCAGCCCCCGGCATATTAACCTTCCCTCCGATTGCCGGGCTTGGATAAAGAGTCTTCGCTTTGTCATTTCACCCAAGGACATCTGCCGCCTTCCTCTGCCAAGTGTTGGTTCACCTCTCTCCGCTGTCTGAGGATTACACATCGGCCAAAAATACCACGAGCTGCATCTGGGCCCCGAGCTTGGATGTTCCGGCCAGTGTCTTAGAGGAGACATCTGCTTCTGTCTGCTGTGTCTGCTGGACTCAGGGCCACCATCAGGGGGTACAGGCAGTACACCTGTAAGGGGCCTGGTGGTCACAGTTTGATGGGCACAGTGGCTGCGTTTGATGGGCACAGTGGCTGCGTTTGATGGGCACAGTGGCTGCGTTTGATGGGCACAGTGGCTGCGCTTGATGGGCACAGTGGCTGCATTTGATGGGCACAGTGGCTGCGTTTGATGGCACAGTGGGAACGTTTGATGGGCACAGTGGCAGCGTTTGATGGTCACGGTGGCTGCGTTTGATGGGCACAGTGGCTGCGCTTGATGGCACAGTCGCTGGATTTGATGGGCACAGTGGCTGCATTTGTTGGGTACAATGGCTGAATTTGATGGGCACAGTGGCTGCGTTTGTTGGGCACAATGGCTGCATTTGATGGGTACAGTGGCTGCATTTGGAGGCCACAGTGGGAACATTTGATGGATACAGTGGGAACGTTTGATGGCACAGTGGCTGCGTTTGATGGGCACAGTGGCTGCGTTTGTTGTGCACAGTGGCTGCATTTGATGGACACAGTGGGAGCGTTTTATGGGCACAGTGGCTGCATTTGATGGGCACAATGGCTGTGTTTGCTGGGCAGTGGGCACAGTGGCTGCATTTGATGGGCACAGTGGCTGCGTTTGATGGGCACAGTGGCTGCGTTTGATGGCACAGTGGGGCTGCGATCGTTGGGCACAGTGGCTGTGTTTGCTGGGCACAGTGGCTGCATTTGATGGACACAGTGGCTGTGTTTAATGGGCACAGTGAGGCTGCAATTTATGTTTTTTTGTTTGCGCCCCCCAAAAAAAATTGGAGCACCAACCACCACTGAACGATTGTACGATCGGCGTGTTTATCTTCTTTCTGGGTGATCGGTGTCTATCCTGCTGAGGGGAAGGAGCGCCTGTGAGCTGGAAAGGAGAAATCTCGGATCCCCGTGCTGGGAGATTGTAATTTTATCATTACACAACGCTTTGTGGTCCACCAGGCCTTTGGGCTCTGGTGGTGAGCATTTACATCATTGGTGGCGGAGAACGTTTTCTCCTCGGAATCATATAAAGATGATCGGTGGATTGGAATCATTCGATTAAAGTGCAAAGATTTGGAAATGGTCACAGCTGACTGAGGACGTCAACCTGCATATTTATACAGCACCTTTCATCTTTGATAGAACACTGGTATTAATATTTGGGATTTTTTTTACGCCATCTTTGTGGATTTTTTTTTTTGCGCCCCTGCCGCGAGCTCCATCGCCGGTGTCCCGCGATTTTGTCACAAAGCCGCATAAGGGGGATACCTGTGTAAATAAGGCATTTCCCTGTTCTGCCTAGTGACAGGACACTGATCATCTGCTCCCTGGCATCAGGAGCAGTGATCAGTGTCGTGTAACAGTAAGCCACGCCCCCACACAGTTAGAATCACTCCCTAGGACACACTTAACCCATTCCCAGCCCCCTAGTTGTTTAACCCCTTCCCGGTCACATTTATACAGCAATCAGTGCATTTTTATAGCACTGGTCGCTGTATAATGGAATGGTCTCAAAATAGCGCCAAAAGTGTCCAATGTCTTCGCCATAATGTTGCAGTCACGATTAAAATCGCAGATCGCCGCCACAGGACTCCGATCAGTAGATCATCGGGAGCAGTGATCACTGTCGTGTCAATTGTAGCCCAGCCCCCCACACAGTTAGAATCCCTCCCTAGGACACACTTAACCCCTAGTATTATCCCCTTCCCTGCCATTGACATTTACACAGGAATCAGTGCATTTTTATAGCACTGATCGATGTATACATCGATGATCGATGTATAAATGACAATGGTGTCAAAAAGTGTTGATGTGTCCACCATAATGTCGCAGTCACGATAAAAATCGCAGATCGCCGCCATTACTAGTAAGAAAAAAATAATAATAATAAAAATGCCATAAAACTATCCCCTATTTTGTAGACGCTATAACTTTTGCGCAAACCAATCAATAAACGCCCTTTGCGTTTTTTTTTTTTTTTTTAGACTTTTTATTTTTATTTTAAATTTTTCACTTTTATTCCTATTACAAAGAATGTAAACATCCCTTGTAATAGTAAATGTGTGTGACAGGTCCTCTTTATGGAGAGAGGCGGGGTCAATGAGACCCCACATCTCTCCTCCAGGCTGGAAAGCATGAAAAAAAATTCACCGCTCTCATGATCAGTGTTGCTCACGGGTACCATCGCGCCCGGGCCTCCGACGGTCAGAGAGATGACTGGTGACTATCTGGTCACCAGTCATCTCTATGCTTCCTGCCTGCGCCGGACGATTCCTTCTCCGGGCCCCTGATGGCGCGGGAGAGCCCGGAGAAGCACCGGATGGCGGCGGGAGGGGGGGGACGTCCCCTCCCGTCGCATATAAGAACGATCAAGCGGCGGAACTGACTGGCAATGGCGATTTCTGTATTTTTCTTATTTAGCTGCTGACAAAGTCGTTGTGAATGGGGAAATTCTTCGATCGGCACAATAAATGGCGCCTTCTGATTTTACGCCCCCCCGATGCCCATTCGTACGATCGGCTCGGTTGTCCATACAGGATGGCGTTTCCGGCAGGCGTCCCTCTTGTTTGTCTGTCACCTCCGCAGCTGTTTAGGGTGTCAGTGTTCATGTGTCAGACGCTCCCCCCCCCCCCCACGCGAGGTTAATCAGGGAACGGCGCACGGTGAGCGCACAACACAGAGCGGACCTTATTTTCCTCCTATCACCTATATCACCTTCCTGTCACTGTTGCCTGGCAACTTGCGATGTGGCTGCCACGTCGCAGCACCAAATTACCAGGTGTCAACATAAACATGCAGACATCTGACCCCCGGGGGGGGGGGGTGGCAGGGAGCGCAGAACGCCTAGCGCTGCGAACCGTGGCCGTCCCTTAATCGCTGAACCCGGCCATTTCCAGTATATTCCACCCCATTCTCCGAGTGGCGGCGACACCAATCCTGCCTGATGGAGAACTGCGCTGGCACTAGGGGGTTACATAGTTACATAGTTAGTCAGGTTGAAAAAAGACACAAGTCCATCCAGTTCAACCATAAAAAAAAAAAATACTATTTTACTGAAGGCAAATAGAGACGGCGCACTCTGCAAGGCAGTCGCTCCAGAACTTAGTAACCGAGGGGAAGCTCTGCTGACTTCCATCATCTAATCATGTGAAAGCAAAAATCCTGTTTTTTTTTTCCTTGCACCTGTTTCGATATTCTTTGCAAAGCGAATCTTTACCTCATTTACTAAGCTCTGAAGCAGCGGCGGCCTATCCATTAGGAGGGCCCCCCCCCCTGTTCTTGCTTCCCGGCCCCCTAATCTACATGCAGGACGCCGGACGCATGTATTCCAATGGGGTTTTTTCTTTTTTCAAAACACGTGATTAGAGCCTGAATCTCTAATAGGCTTCAAAAAAGGGTGGGCTCGGGGCGCAGAGCACTGTGCCCCGAGCACACACAATTGTGTGGCAATAGCGAATTAATATTTCCTATTGTCACACTGATCATCCTCCCAGCCAATCGGTAGGCGAGTCCTGAGACCCGTCACCCGAGTGGCTAAAAGGGCAGGAGATCCTATCGGCCGCCTAGGAGGAGGAGGAGGCGTGAGAAGACGCACGAGAAGCTGCTGCCCCTCGCCTTCCCACTTGCTGGGGTAAGTGTGGGGCTGACCGACCGACAGAGATGGGGTGGAATTGACCCGACCAACAGGGGGGGGGGGGTTTGCAGGTGACCCACGAGACACCATTGCTCTGGAGCAACTGCAAAGTGTGCAGTCTATTTGCCTTTGGTAGCGTATGTCAGAAAGTAACGATCCTTCCTGGGAGATGTAACAATTCTTCCCGATTACAAAATGGCAAAATATCTTCCCCGTCCATTCCTGGAAATATCCATTCCCCCAGATTTATGTAATGGGAGGAAATCGAAGGTCTGCACCAGGGCCCGCAGGAAAGGGGGGGGGGGGAGGGGGCATGTGTAGAGAGTTTGTAGATATTTTCTTTTATACTTATTTTTGTAGCACTATAAAATAAAAATGTTAAAAACATATGCCCCGTACACACGATCGGAAATTCCGACAGGAAAAACGTGTTTTTTTTTCTGACGGAATGTTGGCTCAAACTTGTGTGTGTGTTGCATGCACACGGTCACACAAATCTTGTCTGAAATTCCGAACGTGAGGCATACTTCCCAACTTTTCAACTTCAGAATGAGGGGGGGCGCGGATCTGAGTTGTTGAGCGGGGGGGGGGGGGCGCGATATCGCGGGATTTACCGCAAATCGCAGGACGATTCCTGCGAAATCCGGGACGGTTGGGAGGTATGCAGTGAGGTGCAAGACGTACGACGAGCCAAGATCAATGAAGTTCAATAGGCAGTTTGGCTCTTCTGCTTGAGGCCTGGCTCCGCTCTAATTCATCCCAAAGGTGTTCTATCACGATGGGTGCAGGCCAGTCTGGTTCCTCCACCCCAAACTCGCTCATCCGTGTCTTTATGGACCTTGCTTGATCTCAAGGCAGTTGGGCCCACATTCACCAAACAAACTATTGGTAACGCAATACACCACCATGGTCTGAAATCCTGCAGCTCCCGTAAAGTCCCCCTCCTCAGGAAGGCACATGTACAGGACGGTCTGAAGTTTTCCAATGAGCATCTAAATGATTCAGAGAAGGATTGGGAGAACGTTCTGGGCCAGATTCTTGTAGACTGGCGTAAATGCCAGCGGGGCGTAACGTATAGTATTTACGCTACGCCGCTGCAACTTTGGACGCAAGTGCCGTATTCTCAAAGCACTTGCGTCCAGAGTTGCGGCGGCGTAGCGTAAATTCAAATGTGAATGAGGAGGGCGGGTTTTATGCAAATGAATCATGACCCCACGTTTTAAAAAAAAAATTTAACTGCGCATTCGCCGTTTGTGGACTTATCCCAGTGCGCATGCTCCAAATTATGCCACAAATACATTAGTTTTGACGTGAACGTAATTTACGCAAAGCCCTATTCGCGAACGATTTTCATAAACGACGGGAAAAAAATTACGCTGTCCCGACGTCCATACTTAACATTGCGTACCTCGGACCTACGCAAAGTTACCCCTCATAAAGCAAGGATAACTTTACGCTTACGCAAACGACGTAAAATACGACGACCGGCCTCAATTACGTTCGGGAATCGGCGTATCTAGCTTATTTGCATATTCAACGTGGCTAATCGACGGAAGCGCCCCTAGCGGCCAGCGTATAATTGCACACAATTATACGCCGGCGTAGACAAGTTACGTCGGGGGAGGAAGCCTATTTTTTTTGCGTATCTGCGTTAGAGAATCGGCGTAAACATACGCCGGCGCAGATTTGAAATTATGGTGGTGTATCTGGAGATACGCCGCCGTAATCCTTTTGAGAATCTGGCCCTCTGTGGTCAGATGAGACCAAAATTTAGCTTTTTGGCATTAACTCGACTTGCTGTGTTCGGAGGAGGAAAAATGGTGACTATGACCCCGAGAATACCATCCCTACAGTCACACGGAGGTAGAAACATGGTGCTTTGGGGCTGTTCCTTAGGACGACTTTGCCACATTGAGGGGCCAATGGACGGGGCCATGTATTGTAAAATCTTGGATGAGAACCTTCTTCCCTCAATCAGAACTCTAAAGATGGGCCATGGATGGGTCTTCCAGCATGACAATGACCCAAAACATACCGCCAAGGCAACAAAGGAGGGACTGAAGAAGAAGCACATTAGAGCCATGGAGTGGCCTAGCCAGTCTCCAGACCTTAATCCTATAGAAAATGTATGGAGGGAGCTGAAACTTTGAGTTGCCAAGAGAGACAGCCAGGAAACCTTAAGGATTTAGAGAAGATCTGTAGAGAAGAGAGGAGCAAAATCCCGCCTGAGATGTGTGGAGACCTGATCGCCATCTACAAGAAACGTCTGACCTCTGTGGACTGGCCATAGGGACTACAGGGAGTTTCCCGGTGGGCCGATGGCTCGGTGGGCCATTTAGAAAACATTTTTTAAACGGAGACTCTCTCAGACCCCTCGATTCTCAGTCCCCCTCTGTCTCTCAGTCCCCCCCCCTCTGTCTCTCAGTCCCTGTGTCTCTTAGTCCCCCCTCTTTTAGCCCCCTCCTCTGTCTCTCAGCCCCCTCTATCTCTCAGACCCCGCTCTGTCTCTCAGCTCCCCCCTCTGTCTCTCAGTCCCCCCTCTGTCTCTCAGTCCCCCCCCTCTGTCTCTTAGTCCCCCCCTCTGTCTCTCAGTCCCTGTGTCTCTTAGTCCCCCCCTCTTTTAGCCCCCTCCTCTGTCTCTCAGCCCCCTCTGTCTTTAAAACCCCCCATCTGTCTCTCAGCTCCCCCCTCTGTCTCTCAGCTCCCCCTCTCTGTCTCTCAGCTCCCTCCTCCTTCTCATTCACTCCCTGACGCTAAGGCCTGTACACACGAGCGCGTTTCTCAGCAGAATCCAGAAGCTCGCTGGGAGACGTATTCTGCCGAGAAAATCGGCCGTGTGTACACTTTCGACGAGCAAACCATCGGGAAGCTTGTCGAGCCAAAATAGAGAGCATGTTCTCTATTTCCAAGTTGTTCAACGAGGAAATTTGGCACGACGACCTTTTCGACCGCTCATCGGGAACCTCGACGGGCGGAACGATGAGTTTAGCCCGACGAGATTCTCGGACGTGTGTAAGGGGCCTTAGGCTGCTTTTACACTGGGGCAGGTATTGATGGTAAAACACTGCTAGTTTTAGCAGCACTTTACTGTCGTTTTAGCTGCACTATTCGACGTCTAGCAGGTGCTTTTAACCCCCGCTAGCAGCGCTCCAGTGTGAAAGCACTCAGGCTTTCACACTGGGACTACAGCGGAGGCGTTTTTCAGGCGCTATTTTTAGCCCAAAAGCGCCTGAAAAACTTCTCAGTGTGAAATGTCCTACACTCACCCCCTCTCTTTTACACTCACTCTCTTTTTCTTACACTCACCCCCCTCTCTTTTACACTCACTCTCTTTTTCTTACACTCACCCCCCTCTCTCACCCATCCCCTCTCACCCCCTTTCCCTCAACCGTCGCTTTCTCTCTCTCTTATTCCCCTCTCTTTCACCCTCTCATGATATACAATAATGGATGTAGGGGCCTTTTGGTGGGCGTTATTTTTCGGGGGGTGGGGGGACAGCATTTTATTGAATTAAAGTGGGCCGGTCTGGATGAAGTCCAGGGCCAAATTTTTGTCCCAGTCCAGCCCTGGTCAGTTTCAGTGCCCATCAGTGCAGCATTTCAGTGCCTGTTAGTGCAGCTTCATCAACACACAGCAGTGAAGGAGAAAAAATACTTATTTGAAAAGATTTATAACAGAAACTGAGAAAAACATATAGGGCCAGATTCAGGAAGAGTTAGGCTGGCGGATCCAGTGATCCGCCAGCCTAACTGTCACTTTGAGACGGCGTTTCTGTTTTCTGTAACCAGAAAACAAGAAACGCCGGGTTTAAGGTCCGATGCGATCAGCGTAACTGAGTTTCGCCATCGCATCGTTACTTCAACTTAAAAATGGCGCCGGGGGCGTTCCCGCCGATTTACGCTCAAAAAATATGTTAATGAGCGGAAATCGGCAATTCACGATCGAATTCCGGCGCGACGCAATGACGGTACGACGTTACCGGAAGGGATACGCGGCGCGAAGATATACCTACATGAGGTTGGAATATCCTATGTTAGGTATAGGCGTCGTCATCGCGTCGGGGAAAAAAAAAATCACGTCGCTTGCGTAAAAAGTTAATGAATGGGAATGTGACGTCATTGACGTTCATTTACAGAATTTGGAGCATGCGCACGGGGATGTTTTGACACTCGACGCATGTGCAGTACGTTCGCGGCGGGATCGCGCTTTGTTTAAATACTACACGCCCCGTACCCATAGGGCCAGATTCAGGTAGATGGGAGCATCTTTGCTCTGGAGTAACGCTTCTCATTTACGTTACGCTGCAGAAATTTTAGGAGCAAGTGCTGTTATTCATGAAGCACTTGCTCCTAAAGTTGCGGCAGCGCATCGCAAATGAGCCGGCGGAATTCAAATTGGGCGGGTACGGGGCGTGTAGTATTTAAACGAAGCGCGATCCCGCCGCGAACGTACTGCGCATGCGTCGAGTGTCAAAACATCCCCGTGCGCATGCTCCAAATTCTGTGAATGAACGTCAATGACGTCACATTCCCATTCATGAACTTTTTACGCAAGCGACGTGATTTTTTTTTTTCCCGACGCGATGACGACGCCTATACCTAACATAGGATACTCCAACCCCATGTAGGTATATCTTCGCGCCGCGTATCCCGTCCGGAAACGTCGTACCGTCATTGCGTCGCGCCGGAATTCGATCGTGAATTGCCGATTTCCGCTCATTGACATATTTTTTGAGCGTAAATCGGCGGGAACGCCCCCGGCGCCATTTTTAAGTTGAAGTAACGATGCGATGGCGAAACTCAGTTACGCTGATTGCATCGGACCTTCAACCCGGCGTTTCTTGTTTTCTGGTTACAGAAAACAGAAACGCCGGCTCAAAGTGACAGTTAGGCTGGCGGATCACTGGATCCGCCAGCCTAACTGTTCCTGAATCTGGCCCATATTTTATACATTTTCGGTCTTTTTTATTTGTTTAGCCCCAGAAAAAACCCCAGTGGTGATTAACCACTTGCAGACCGCCGTCTGTACATATACATTGGCAGAATGGCACGCGAATGCCCCTGTCACTCGCCCGGGAGCGGTCCCGCCGACTCCATGTTTGCCTGGTGCCCGCAATCCTCTCACGGAGTGGCAGAACAGGGAGAGGCCTATGTAAAAAAGGCATTTCCCTGTTCTGCCCAGTGACAGAACACTGATCGCTGTTGTGTCACTTGGAGCCCATCCCCCCACACAGTTAGAATCACTCCCTAGGACACATTTAACCATTCACATAGGAGGGGGCTGGGATCTGGGGGCCGCCTTGTTCTCGGGACGAGGCCATTGTCCCCATCAACATGGGGACAAGGTGCTTTGGGGGGCACCCCAAAGCACCTTCCCCATGTTAAGGGCATGTGGCCTGGTATGGTTCAGAAGGGGGGGTGCTCATCACTCCCCATCCTCGCCCCCTAGTGTTTAACCCCCTTCCCTGCCAGTGTCCTTTATACAATAATCAGTGCATTTTAATAGCACTGATCGCTGTATAAATGACAAGGGTCGCAAAATAGAGTCAAAAGTGTCCGATGTGTCCGCCGCAATATCTCAGTCACGATAAAAATCGCAGATCGCCGCCATTACTAGTAACAAATGTAAGGGGTTAAAAAATAGAAATTCCCTCCCGCCAGGAGATGATTCGGGTGAATAATTTGTTAGCAGGATACAAAGGCTGAACAGCAACAAGAGGTAACGTATGGAGATTCAATTAGAGGAAGTCACGGGGGAAACGCTATCGCTGCGCTCCTTCTATTCAGAATTCAGAATTCTCCGCACAGCCGGCCTCACAGTTCCCCCCGTGTTTAGTGTTTAGTGTATTCAGTGCTTATTGGTAAATAATTCATATCAATAGTAAAACATGATTTATAAAACAACATTTTAAAAAAAAACTTTTAAAAATGTAACCCATTATAGCTTCCCTGGAGCCATAAGATCAACTAGAAAAAAGATACAATTTCTGGGGAAATTGTGTGACCTGTTCTTACTTCCACCAATACTCCTGACTGTATACAGTGTCCCTGGAGATGTAAATGTGATCCAACAGTGTGTCGATCCATTTCGAACCATTGCCCCATCAAAAACTGCTCCATCAAAAACGACTACATCAAAACTGCACCATCCAATTTGCCCCATCAAAAACTGCTTGCTATGGAGGGTTGCTATGGACTGGTTTCTATGGACTTGTTGCTATGGACAGTTGCTATGGACTGGTAACTATGGACTGGTTGCTATGGACTGGTTGCTATGGAGTGGTTGCAATGGACGGTTGCTATGGTTGGGTTGCTATGGACTGGTTGCTATGGACTGGTTGCTATGGACTTGTTTCTATGGATGGGTTGCTATGGACTGGTTGCTTTGGACGGTTGCTATGGACTGGTTGCTATGGAGGGTTGCTATAGACTGGTTTCTATGGACTGATGGCTATGGACGGGTTGCTATGGATGGTTGCTGTGGACTGGTTGCTATGGACTGGTTGCTATGGATGGTTGCTATGGACTGGTTGCTATAGAGGGTTGCTATGGACTGGCTGCTATGGACTGGTTGCTTTGGATGGTTGCTATGGATAGTTGCTATATGCAGAGTATGCTAGTATGCAGAAGTTACGCAGAGCCAAAAAAACAGAGCCAATTCACCTCACAGCTGTGTGGGAGGAGCTATATAATCTCCTCACAGCTGTGTGTGAGGAGTTTTCATTACCTCAGCGTTTCCTAGGAAACCAATGTTTGTTTATATGAAGCCTCTAAGCAGAGACCAGAGATTTTTGCCTTTTTTTGAAAACGTGTCCTTCTTCAAACTATAAATCGTATAGCGAATATCTTTATATTGTGTGAATCACAAGACCCAGACCTACATGTTGATGTATAGTATGTCTCTGATATATTGAAGGCACAGTCGCAGTTTAAAATTGCCCTTCAAATTTTAGGTTTCCAGGCTGTAATTTCACTGGAAGTCAATGGAGGTCAATGGATGGCGTGGGTTGTAAACAAATGGTTGTATTGTGAAAACGATCAAGACAATCGCTTAGCCGTGGACACGTGTAGTGGCAGCAGGGATAGCTGAACGTTTTGATATAAGATTTATGTAGGTCAGCTTGAAAAAGAGGGAGTGGTCACAGTTTAGATATCATGTCCTGATTTTTCATTTTTTGTCATCTCCATACTCTACCTTCACCATTCATTCCTATGGGAAAATTTTGCCGCAAAAACGACGATATTTCGCGAACAATTCGGCGAAACGTTCCACAAGGTAATAGCAACACGATCGTGAACAATCCGCGCGTTTCGGTATATTACTCGTCTATGTAGTGTAAAAACTGTGGGAGGAGTTAGGGTGGCAAATTTGGCTATAATAAGAATAGTAATATATATGTGAGAGAATAATAAGTGCTATGCAAGAACACTTAATAAATCGATCGCATTGTCAGCATACATTGCAACAATATCTAAAATGTGGATCAATGCACACAGCAACACCTCTGAACTCTGCACTCTGTACACAGCACACCTCTGAACACTGCACTCTGTACACAACAAACCTCTGAACTCTGCACCCTGTACACAGCACACCTCTGAACTCTGCACCCTGTACACAGCACACCTCTGAACTCTGCACTCTGTACACAGCACACCTCTGAACTCTGCACCCTGTACACAGCACACCTCTGAACACTGCACTCTGTACACAACAAACCTCTGAACTCTGCACCCTGTACACAGCACACCTCTGAACTCTGCACCCTGTACACAGCACACCTCTGAACTCTGCACTCTGTACACAGCACACCTCTGAACTCTGCACCCTGTACACAGCACACCTCTGAACTCTGCACTCTGTACACAGCACACCTCTGAACTCTGCACTCTGTACACAGCACATCTCTGAACACTGCACTCTGTACACAACAAACCTCTGAACTCTGCACTCTGTACACAGCACATCTCTGAACACTGCACTCTGTACACAACAAACCTCTGAACTCTGCACCCTGTACACAGCACACCTCTGAACTCTGCACTCTGTACACAGCACACTTCTGAACTCTGCACTCTGTACACAGCACACCTCTGAACACTGCACTCTGTACACAGCACATCTCTGAACACTGCACCCTGTACACAGCACACCTCTGAACTCTGTACTCTGTACACAGCACACCTCTGAACTCTGCACTCTGTACACAGCACATCTCTGAACACTGCACTCTGTACACAACAAACCTCTGAACTCTGCACCCTGTACACAGCACACCTCTGAACTCTGCACTCTGTACCCAGCACACCTCTGAACTCTGCACTCTGTACACAGCACACTTCTGAACTCTGCACTCTGTACACAGCACACCTCTGAACTCTGCACTCTGTACACAGCACACTTCTGAACTCTGCACTCTGTACACAACACACCTCTGAACTCTGCACTCTGTACACAGCACACCTCTGAACACTGCACTCTGTACACAGCACACCTCTGAACTCTGCACTCTGTACACAGCACACTCTGAACTCTGCACTCTGTACACAGCACACCTCTGAACTCTGCACTCTGTACACAGCACACTTCTGAACTCTGCACTCTGTACACAACACACCTCTGAACTCTGCACTCTGTACACAGCACATCTCTGAACACTGCACTCTGTACATAGCACACCTCTGAACGCTGCACTCTGTACACAGCACACCTCTGAACTCTGCACTCTGTACACAGCACATCTCTGAACTCTGCACTCTGTACACAGCACACTTCTGAACTCTGCACTCTGTACACAGCACACCTCTGAACTCTGCACTCTGTACACAGCACACCTCTGAACACTGCACTCTGTACACAACACACCTCTGAACACTGCACTCTGTACACAACACACCTCTGAACTCTGCACTCTGTACACAACACACCTCTGAACTCTGCACTCTGTTCACAGCGCACTCCTGAGCTCTACGCCGCTAACTCCTGGGTACACCTATGTAACTGGCCCTTTGAGGGCAACCATAATGCTGATGCGGCCCGCAATGAAATAGAGTTTGACACCCCTGCCTTAAAGTCTCAATGACTGCAATCTGGCCTTTTGTTGAGAAATGTCGAAGACCCTTTCTATAAACCACAATGCACAGATTGTGAAGCCATCCTCACATTTTCAGCCACAGACATTTGTGACTGATATTTGAAAACCCAACATTGCGATTTTTTCAGAAGCCTGAAGCTAACATCCCGCTGCAAGGGGGAAAAAAAGGCAATCACTTGGCAGATTTCTGTAAATAGAAACCTCTGATATGTTTTCGGGCCCTGCAGCACTTGCGCCGACGAAGCACCACGACGAGACACAGCAACGCTTCACAATATCGTCCATCAAAGGTCTTCCCGCGCCGCATATCGTTTAATCTCGGAAAGGCGAATCGGTTTCTGCTACTCATCCCCCTCTGTTCTTCCACTATCACTCAGCCTCCATGCAATCTGCGGCTCTCAGCTCCTGCCGAGCGCGATACGAGGGCCGGAAAAAAAAAAAATCTCCAGAATATTTGATGCCTTCCACGTGCCGGAGAGATTAGTTTCCCGGCTGACAGGCGAGATTTCTTATTTTCATCCTGACACGGGCAAAAGGGATGAGTGCGGCGAGGGAGAAAAAGGCGGATTAGGCAAAACGTATAACAAGATGTTTATTCCGTGTAAGTGCAAAACATCTCCTTGTCACTCTGATGCCTCGAAATGCCGCGATCGGCACGCTGACTTTTTTTATTATTTACTCCGCAGGCTTTTAGCAAGCGAGGAATGCATTAGAATGATGATAAGGCACATCTGTTTCAGCAGCGCCGGAGGCTGCCTAAAGCGCGGGGGGGCATTATTTTCTGAAAAAGCGTTGTTGGCTTTCTATTTACTGAAGAGGATTTACACTAAAAGGGTCACTCCACCCAAATCTGAGGTTTTTGGTAGAGCAGGAGAGTTACAGCAACCCGATTTGCCTAGTGGATGAATTTTAGACCCACGTCATAAAAAAAAAACGATCGATCGATGTTAATTATATGCTGTTCATACTCACTGTACAGGGAGGCATTGGTGTGTTGGGTTCACCATCTGTGTGTTGGGTTTGCCATTTAGCAGTTAAGTTTGCCACCAGTGCGTTGAATCCTGCAGGATCAGTGTGCTGGGTCCACAATCAGTGTGTTGGGTCCACAATCAGTGTGTTGGGTCCTGCATCGGGGTGTTGTGTTCTTCTGTGTACTGTGTCCACCTTCAGGGTGTCAGGTTTGCCATGATTGTGCTGGGTCCACTAACAGTGGGTTTTCAATAAAGGTGTTGCGAACACCATCAGTGTTCTGGGTCCACTAACAATGTGTTTGGTTTCCAATAATGGTGTTGGGAACACCATTGGTGTGTTGGGTGCACTATTAGGGTTTTGGGTCCACCAGCGGTGTGTTGGGTTTACCAACAGGGATGTGAGTTTGCCATCAGTGTGTTGGGTCCAGCATAAGGGTATTGGGTCTTCCATCAGGGTGTTGGGTCTTCTGTCAGGGTGTTGGGTCTTCCATCAGGGTGTTGGATCTTCCATCAGGGTGTTGGGTCCACAATCAGTGTGTTGGGTCCTGCATCGGGGTGTTGTGTTCTTCTGTGTACTGTGTCCACCTTCAGGGTGTCAGGTTTGCCATGATTGTGCTGGGTCCACTAACAGTGGGTTTTCAATAAAGGTGTTGCGAACACAATCAGTGTTCTGGGTCCACTAACAATGTGTTTGGTTTCCAATAATGGTGTTGGGAATACCATTGGTGTGTTGGGTGCACTATTAGGGTTTTGGGTCCACCAGCGGTGTGTTGGGTTTACCAACAGGGATGTGAGTTTGCCATCAGTGTGTTGGGTCCAGCATAAGGGTATTGGGTCTTCCATCAGGGTGTTGGGTCTTCCATCAGGGTGTTGGGTCTTCCATCAGGGTGTTGGGTCTTCCATCAGGGTGTTGGGTCTTCCATCAGGGTGTTGGGTCTTCCATCAGGGTGTTGGGTCTGTAATTAGTGTGCTAGGACCAACATCATTGTTTTGGGTTCATCATCAGGAAGTTTGGTCCGCCCTCAGTGTGTTTCGTAGACCGTCAGGGTGTTGGGTCTATCATAAGTGTGTTGGGTCCACCAACAGTGTGTTGGGCTCACCCCAAGGGTTTTGGGAACACCATCAGTTTGTTGAGTCCTCCATCAGTGTGTTCGGTCCTCTATCAGGGTTTTAGGTTTGCCATCTGTATGATGCGTCAGTGTATTACATTTACTATTAGTGTGTTGGATCCACTATCAGGGTTTTGGGTCCACCAGCAATGTGTTGGGTTTACCATAAGGGAGTTGAGTTTGCTGTCAGTGTGTTGGGTTTATACGCAATCCAGGCTGCTACAGCTACTGCTGTCAGGGGGAAGTGACCAGATGGCTGTACAGCCTCCATGGCCCCATGTACATTCACTCCCACCACATGTACCCCTGCCATGTTTCTCAGGCTCCACTCTCCCATCCGTAGGTCCAGTACTGGCATGGTGGGAGCTGCCAAGTGAAGGGAAGGAAGTCCAACAAATGTATTTTATCACTTCCAGGTAAGACGTTGAGGCCCCCCTTTCTCTACCCCTACATACACGCACATACAAATGAAAACTGAAGCGCGTGGGGTGCCTACCTCTAAAAATATTGATGGTGTCATACACTCACCAGCCACTTTATTAGGTCCATCTTGCTAGTACCGGGTTAGACCTCCTTTATTAGGTCCACCTTGCTAGTACCGGGTTAGACCTCCTTTATTAGGTCCACCTTGCTAGTACCGGGTTGGACCCCCTTTATTAGGTCCACCTTGCTAGTAACGGGTTGGACCCCCTTTATTAGGTCCACCTTGCTAGTACTGGGTTGGACTCCTTTTATTAGGTCCACCTTGCTAGTATCAGGTTGGACCCCCTTTATTAGGTCCCCCTTGCTAGTACTGGGTTGGACTCCTTTTATTAGGTCCACCTTGCTAGTATCAGGTTGGACCCCCTTTATTAGGTACACCTTATTTTCGGTTTATTTTTTTGCTTTTTTCGAAAATTAGTAAATTCTGTAACTTCGTAAATTTGGTAAATTCGAAAATTCTAAATCCCGAAATTCGAAAATTCGAAAATTCGAAAATTCGGAATTCGGAAATTTCCTATTTTCCAATTTCCAATTTCACAATTTCCAAAATTCGGAAATTCGAAAAATTTGGAAATGGAAAAATTAGGAAATTAGGAAATTTTGGAATGATCTAATTTGTCAAAATTTGTCAAAAAAGAACTAATTTGCAACTAAACTAATTGCACATGTCTAATCTGGAACCAGTCTGCCCATTCTCCTCGGACCTCCGACACCAACAAGGCATTTTCCTCCACACAACTGCCGCTCACTGGATCTTTTCTCTTTTTCCCACCATTCTCTGTAAACCCCGAGAGATAACCAACTGGTGTGTGAAAAATCCCAGAAATACTCAGACCAGCCCGTCTGGTAACGGACAACCATACAACATTCAAGGCCACTTATATCCCCTTTCTTCCCCATTCTGATGCTCGGTTTGAACTTCAGAAAGTCGCCTTCACCACGTCCAGATGCCTAAATGCATTGAGTTGCTGCCGTGTGATTGGCAGATTAGTAATTTGTGTTACCAAGCAATTGAACAGGTGTACCTAATTAAGTGGCCAGTGAGTGTAAATCGCCATGCACACCAGTGTGAGAGCAATAATTCTCAGCCCTTTATTCAAGGTTAACTTTAGACTGCTGTTCTGTAGGCCAGTGGCGGCCCGTGCATTGTGGGCCCCCCCTGACACCGCCGTTGCCCTCCCCATCCATGCGCCCGGCCCCTTTCAGGACACCAAGTGCATGAATTCCTATGGCAGGGAGGGGGTGTGTTTTTTGAAGCACGTGAATAGAGCCAAAGGCTCTAATAGGCTTCGAAAAGGGTGGACTAAGAGCACAGAGCATTGCGTCCCAATCCCACCCACTTGTGTGACGATAGTGAATACATTTTCGACATTTTCACACTAAATCTTCTCCCCGTCAATCAGGAAGCAGGTGTGAGACCTGTTTCCCGATTGGCCAAAACGTCAGGCGATTCTAATGGACCCCTGACATGAAGCCAGGGAGAAAACCTGCCACCCTGGAGCCACTGCCTGGACCTGCACCCACTAGCCTGGAGCTGTTGGCCCGGACCCCGCACCTGCTAGCCTATAGCCGCTGCCCAGACCTCGAACCCGCTAGACTGGAGCCGCTAGCCTGGACCCCGCACCCGCTAGCCTGGACCCGCTGCCCTGATCCCGCACCCACTAGCCTGGCGCCGTTACCCGGACCCCGCACCCACTAGCCTGGAGCCGCTGCTCAGACCCCACACCCGCTAGCCTGGAGCCGCTGCTCGGACCCCACACCTGCTAGCCTGGAGCCGCTGTTCGAACCCCGCACCCACTATCCTGGAGCCGCTGCTCAGACCCCGCACCCGCTAGCCTGGACCCGCTGCCCTGATCCCGCACCCACTAGCCTGGCGCCGTTACCCGGACCCCGCACCCACTAGCCTGGAGCCGCTGCTCAGACCCCACACCCGCTAGCCTGGAGCCTCTGCCTGGAGCCACTGCTCGGACCCCACACCTGCTAGCCTGGAGCCGCTGTTCGGACCCCGCACCCACTATCCTGGAGCCGCTGCTCAGACCCCGCACCCGCTAGCCTGGAGCCACTGCCCAGACAATGCACCCGCTAGCCTGGAGCCGCTGCCCAGACCCCGCACCCGCTAGCCTGGAGCCGCTGCTCGGACCCCGCACCCGCTAGCCTGGAGCCGCTGTTACCAAGCAATTGAACAGGTGTACCTAATTAAGTGGCCAGTGAGTGTAAATCGCCATGCACACCAGTGTGAGAGCAATAATTCTCAGCCCTTTATTCAAGGTTAACTTTAGCCGTTGCCCTCCCCATCCATGCGCCCGGCCCCTTTCAGGACACCAAGTGCATGAATTCCTATGGCAGGGAGGGGGTGTGTTTTTTGAAGCACGTGAATAGAGCCAAAGGCTCTAATAGGCTTCGAAAAGGGTGGACTAAGGGCACAGAGCATTGCGTCCCAATCCCACCCACTTGTGTGACGATAGTGAATACATTTTCGACATTTTCACACTAAATCTTCTCCCCGTCAATCAGGAAGCAGGTGTGAGACCTGTTTCCCGATTGGCCAAAACGTCAGGCGATTCTAATGGACCCCTGACATGAAGCCAGGGAGAAAACCTGCCACCCTGGAGCCACTGCCTGGACCTGCACCCACTAGCCTGGAGCTGTTGGCCCGGACCCCGCACCTGCTAGCCTATAGCCGCTGCCCAGACCTCGAACCCGCTAGACTGGAGCCGCTAGCCTGGACCCCGCACCCGCTAGCCTGGACCCGCTGCCCTGATCCCGCACCCACTAGCCTGGCGCCGTTACCCGGACCCCGCACCCACTAGCCTGGAGCCGCTGCTCAGACCCCACACCCGCTAGCCTGGAGCCGCTGCTCGGACCCCACACCTGCTAGCCTGGAGCCGCTGTTCGAACCCCGCACCCACTATCCTGGAGCCGCTGCTCAGACCCCGCACCCGCTAGCCTGGACCCGCTGCCCTGATCCCGCACCCACTAGCCTGGCGCCGTTACCCGGACCCCGCACCCACTAGCCTGGAGCCGCTGCTCAGACCCCACACCCGCTAGCCTGGAGCCACTGCTCGGACCCCACACCTGCTAGCCTGGAGCCGCTGTTCGGACCCCGCACCCACTATCCTGGAGCCGCTGCTCAGACCCCGCACCCACTATCCTGGAGCCGCTGCTCAGACCCCGCACCCGCTAGCCTGGAGCCACTGCCCAGACAATGCACCCGCTAGCCTGGAGCCGCTGCCCAGACCCCGCACCCGCTAGCCTGGAGCCGCTGCTCGGACCCCGCACCCGCTAGCCTGGAGCCGCTAGCCTGGACCCCGTACCTGCTGTCCTGGAGCTGCTGCCAGCACCCCACACCCGATAGCCTGGATCCACTGCCCAGGACTCCACACCCGCTAGCCTGAATCCACTGCCCGGACCCCACACCCACTAGCCTGGAGCGGCTGCCCGGACCCCGCGCCCGCTAGTATGGAGGCGCTGCCTGGACCCTGCACCCGCTAGCCTGGAGCCACTGCCCACACCCCGCCACACTGGATGACACCCGCCCCCCATCTATCTGGAGTTATCTATCCAGGTAAGTCTCGGACCAACCGGCAAAGGTGCAGAAGGTGGGGGTTGTTGGTGCCACGCTGCCAGGGGGTGGTTGTTTGCTGCCCCCCCCAAAAAAAAACACCAGCCACCACTGCTGTAGGGACTTTTAATGTGTCACCTATGGAAAATGTGTTGCCATTCCTCAGGCATGCCCCATAAATCTTGACATGTTGACATGTTGGACATCTATTTACTCAACCCAACCTCATCTTTTATATTTTGCCTTCCTCTGGATCAACTGTGGGTATGGAGTTGGGTGTATGGGATTTGTACCGTGTTTTTTATTTTGTTTGTTTATTTTTTTTTGTGGTTAAACTGGATGGACTTGTGTCTTTTTTCAACCTGACTAACTATGTAACTGATGTTTGTGTGTCCTAAAAAGGAAGCAACTTCAGTAGACCTTACCCAACTCTATCCCAAAGCTGCAGACAATAATAACACATTTCCCCCCCTCCCCCAATAGCTTATTATTTTATATTTCTGCACAAATGTATTTCCCTACCATACGAATACGTATACAGTGTGTATAGATATAAATAACAATTCCGCTACCATAATGCTGCATGAAAATATAATAAATAACTTGAATAATTCTCTGCAAATTGTTAAAATTCATCTCCATATAGCGTAATAAAGGTTTCCGTGGAGACGGAGGCGCGCGTCCATTATAGACCGTAGATAACATACATCGCATTGTTAGCTGCTGATGGGAAACGTCGGCGCACTTTTAGATTTCATCAGCCCGGCATGTAATACAATTTATGTTATGCAGAAAAAGGCCGGACAATCCCTCATATTGCCGAAATACACAGAGGTAGGACCCTTGCTATGTGCACTGGGGCGGAGTCATGTTGGAACAGGAAGGGGCCGTCCCCAAACTGTTCCCATAAAGTTGGGAGCATGAAATTGTCCAAAATGTCTTGGTATGCTGACGCCTTAAGAGTTCCCTTCACTGGAACTAAGGGGCCAAGCCCAACCCCTGAGGGGCCAAGCCCAACCCCTGAGGGGCCAAGCCCAACCCCTGAAAAAAAAACTCACACCATAATCCCCCCTACACCAAATGATTTGGACCAGTGCACAAAGCAAGGACCATAAACACATGGATGAGTGAGTTAGGGGTGGAGGAACTTGACTCTCCTGCACAGAGTCCCGACCTCAACCTGATAGAACACCTTTGGGATGAGCGGAGACTGTGAGCCAGGCCTTCTAGTCCAACAAGAGTGCCTGACCTCACAAATGCTCTTCTGGAAGAACGGTAAAACATTCCCATAGACACCCTCCGAAAGGGCGGGGCCAACTCAATATTGGACCCTACGGACTAAGATTGGGATGCCATTAAAGTTCATGTGCGTGCAGAGCTTTTTTTCTCAAAAAATAGGTGCAGTAACTCAACCAGGACCCCATTCAGAGTTCACAAACAGTAGAAGGGTCTTAAAGGGGCATTAAATACCAGGATTGCATTACATACAGAGTGCAGAGTTCAGGGGGGGTTACACACAGAGTGCAGAGCTGTCACTTGTAAACGTAGAAACCAAACTTCTGTGTTTACAAGTGATTGTGGTGAGCAGGCACCAAAGGGTCTGAGCCAAAGCTGGTGGAACTGAGTTCCCCCAAGCTCCCTCTAAAAAAAAGCCCTGTGTGCGTGTAAAGGCAGATGTCCCAATACTTTTGGTAATAAAGTGTAGTTCCTAATGACATGGGCTGTATGTTTGGAGTGGTTCTCCTGCTGCAGAATACATTTGGGGCCAATCACACGCCTCCCTGAAGGTATGGCATGATGGGGAAGGATCTGCTTGGATTTCCCAGCATTGTGGACACCATTGATTGGGCAACATTGGGGACTGTAGACGCAGCAATCTTTAAGTCTGACCTCAGATTTTCTATTGGATTGAGGTCTGGGCTTTGACTAGACCAGTGTAATGGTGAACCTTGGCACCCCAGATGTTTTGGAACTACATCGCCCATGATGCCCCATGCACTGTAGGTGAGCATGATGGGAAATATAGTTCCAAAACATCTGGGATGCCAAGGTTCACCATCACTGATCCATGCTGTGTTGGGAGGATTCTGCAAGGCAGCAGCTTATAGATTACTTTCCACCAAGCTGAGAGCCCACCTTCTGCCCGTCTATCTTTTACTGGCCTGTTCTGCTGCCTTGGGCTGCACTGGCTAACAGGAGGAGCCCGAGCAGAGAAGCCTGAGCAGAGGATACTGAGCAGAGGAGCCTGAGCAGAGAAGTCTGAGCAGAGGATCCTGAGGAGAGGATCCTGAGCAGAGGAGCCTGAGCAGAGAAGTCTGAGCAGAGAAGTATGAGCAGAGGATCCTGAGCAGAGAAACCTGAGCAGAGAAGTCTGAGCAGAGGATCCTGAGGAGAGGATCCTGAGCAGAGGAGCCTGAGCAGGGAAGTCTGAGCAGAGAAGTATGAGCAGAGGATCCTGAGCAGAGGATCCCGAGCAGAGAAACCTGAGCAGAGAAGCCTGAGCAGAGGAGCCTACACAGAGGATCCTGAGCAGAGGAGCCTGAGCAGAGGATACTGAGCAGAGGATCCTGAGCAGAGAAGCCTGAGCAGAGAAGCCTGAGCAGAGGATCCTGAGCAGAGGAGCTTGAGCAGAGAAGCCTAAGCAGAGGAGACTGAGCAGAGAAGCCTGAGCAGAGGATCCTGAGCAGAGGATCCTGAGCAGAGGAGCCTAAGCAGAGGAGACTGAGCAGAGAAGCCTGAGCAGAGGATCCTGAGCAGAGGATCCTGAGCAGAGGAGCCTGAGCAGAGAAGCCTGAGCACAGAAGTCTGAGCAGAGGATCCTGAGCAGAGAAGCATGAGCAGAGAAGTCTGAGCAGAGAAGTCTGAGCAGAGAAGTCTGAGCAGAGGATCCTGAGCAGAGGAGCTTGAGCAGAGAAGCCTAAGCAGAGGAGACTGAGCAGAGAAGCCTGAGCAGAGGATCCTGAGCAGAGAAGCCTGAGCATAAAAGTCTGAGCAGAGAAGTCTGAGCAGAGGATCCTGAGCAGAGGAGCCTGAGCAGAGGATCCTGAGCAGAGGAGCCTGAGCAGAGAAGCCTGACCAGAGAAGTCTGAGCAGAGGATCCTGAGCAGAGAAGCCTGAGCAGAGGATTCTGAGCAGAAAAGCCTGAACAGAGGATCCTGAGCAGAGGAGCCTGAGCAGAGGAGCCTGATTAGAGGATCCTGAGCAGAGGAGCCTGATCAGAGGATCCTGAGCAGAGGAGCCTGAGCAGAGGATCCTGAGCAGAGGATCCTGAGCAGAGGAGCCTGAGCAGAGGATCCTGGTTTGGTATTCAGACTTTGGCGTCCAATAAAAAATAAACGTGCACCATTTTTGCCAATGCCGCACACCGCAGTGCATGGTAGCTGTGCACTGAGGTTTGCTGCCCAAAAAAATGTGCATTGGATCTGCATTGCCTTCAAAATAAGTTGCGCCGTGAGTTGCAGAAACGCGCGAATCACCGCAACGTACTTGATATCGAAGGTTTGTTTCATCGCTCAGAATCCACATTGATTGCAGCAACCCTCCCCTTCATCCCTGTCCTCACAGAAGTGACAGTTGCGGTGGGTTTGGCGAAGGCTGTGTCAGCGGTCGGATGCAGTTATATTTTTTTTATTTATTATCTCTGTCTGATTTATGATAAATCTCCCCTCAGGGGGGGAGGGGGAGCAGGACAGGTGTCCCTTATCTGCAGTGCCGTCTCCATCTCTGCAGCCCGTCATCTGATCCTGAGATCGGCACGGTGACAGGTCCTCCCGGTGGACGGGGTAGAAGGTTGAGGATTGAGAAATGAGCCCGAGCTGTGCCATCAATCAGTCACGGCTGACAGGTTGGCGGTTGGCTGGGGACGCGCTCTCGCCCGCTCTCGCCCGCTCTTATCTGCAGTGTCACTTCGCTGTCTGATATGAGATGGATCGATGTGGATGACGGGACTCTGCGACATGTCTCATGTGTGACACCATCGTTACGGGACAGACCCCACGTGTTCTTCGCTTGTTCCTCGCGGTGACACCAAATTGGAGATCTGAAAGCTGAACTCCAGGCCGATATAAAAGACACAAATGTATTCAGATCTGTAATCATTAATACGTCATTAAATGTATATTTTAATTGCAAGCAGTGTAAGTACCTGAATGTGAGCTGCTATCTCTGCTTCTTGTAGTTTCTGTACAGCAGAGCTGGAGTGTGCCAGGAAGAAGCAACGCAACGAGCCAATCAGTTCAGCTTTGATTATAGAGCATAGTCATTGCAGGAGAGAGCTGAGTGACAGAGAGATGAGCTCATCATTGTGCTGCTTCTCCTTTTACTGTCCAGCCACATGGTTGGGAGGGGGGGGGGGGGGGTCCAAGATGAGCTGGGTTCAGAGGAAGTGGGTTGAATGGTGCTGGCCAATCTGAGGCCATCTAGTTATTAATTTGTTACGTTCCATTTGTTTCCATTTCGGATAAATTTGTATTTATTACGTTCACTAACAGTTCCAATACCTGTAATTGAAAGGTTAGTTATTACTAGTTAGTTAGAGGTCCGGTCCTTTATGTGGCACCCCATCACATTACAGGTTTAATGTGAGGGAGGTACCAATGCGAAAGGGGGATGGCAGCAGGACAGTTGGGGTGGGGGGCGGATCTTTCCGCAAAGTGCACCTTTTTCTTGCCTCGGCCCCAATGTGCCTATCAAACGCAGCCATTGTGCCCATAAATTGCCACTACTGTGCCATCAAACGCAGCTACTGTACCCATCAATTGCCACCACTGTGCCCATCAATTGCCGTCAGTGTTCTCATCAAACGCTGCCAGTGTGCCCATCAATTGCCACCACTGTGCCCATCAAACGCTGCCAGTGTGCCCATCAATTACCACCACTGTGCCCATCAATTGCCACCACTGTTCCCATCAAACGCTGCCAGTGTGCCCATCAATTACCACCACTGTGCCCATCAAACACTGCCAGTGTGCCCATCAATTGCAGCTACTGTGCCCAACAATTGCTGCCACTGTGCCCATCAATTGCTGCCAGTGTGCCCATAAATTGCAGCTACTGTGCCCATCAATTGCCGACACTATACCCATCAAACGCTACCACTGTTCCCATCAAACGCTGCCAGTGTGCCCATCAATTGCCACCACTGTGCCCATCAAACACTGCCAGTGTGCCCATCAATTGCAGCTACTGTGTCCAACAATTGCTGCCACTGTGCCCATCAATTGCTGCCAGTGTGCCCATAAATTGCAGCTACTGTGCCCATCAATTGCTGCCAGTGTGCCCATAAATTGCAGCTACTGTGCCCATCAATTGCAGCTACTATACCCATCAAACGCTGCCACTGTGCCCATCAATTGCTGCCACTGGGCTCATCAATTTCTGCCAGTGTGCCAATCAATTGCCGCCACTGTACCCATCAATTGCCGCCACTGTACCCATCAATTGCCACCACTGTGCCCATCATATGCTGCCACTGTGCCCATCAAACACTGCCACTGTGCCCATCAATTGCTGCCAGTGTGCCCATCAATTGCCACCACTGTGCCCATCAAACGCTGCCAGTGCGCATCCCCCGCCCCCGGGGGCACTTACCCTTGTCTAAGTGGGGCAGCGGATCACGGCGGCGATGTCCTTCACGCTCTTCTCCCATCCTCTGCTATGTTTGGACGCCGTGACGCCGTTTCAGCCAATCAGGTGACAGGTAACCAGACTCGAGCACCTGATTGGCGGAGAGGCGGTTCAGTGTTAGGAAAGTGAATATTCATTTGCTTTCCTAACACACAGCCGAGTGAACCGCGAGCGCCCAGCATGGCGCCCGCTGTTTACCTTTTTTGACAACTATCAAAAAAATACCCCGCCACTGTAATTCAGGCGCCCGGCACCCTGAAAAGGGGCCGGGCGCCTGAATAGGGGGTGGCAGCAACGACCATAGATAGATTCATGCAATGCATGAATCTATCTATTGGTGATAGACGGCCCCGGTGGCAGGAGAGAGGGGGCGACGCCCGTGCGCCCCTTATGGAAGCACCGCCACTGCTCGGCCGTGACCTACACTCACATGCTTTGTTAATGAACACATCATGTACGTCTTTATTGTTCACAGCTCTCCACTTCACAGTGCAGGAAATAAATGTGAGCTCATCATGTATATAAAAAAGCGTAATTTACTTCCAGAGCGGCTTTTGTCTCCTCGCCGCGCAAAAGCAAAACACTTTATAAATAACAATCATTCCGACATTATCACGTAATTATTTATTCCTTCGGAGATAATGTTTTATTTACTGCTCTGCCTCCAATCAGCACAACGTTCGGCCTTAAGTGGCGATGGCGGGACGCGTGGCCCCGCGGCGCTCCTCCACAATGTGCTCGGCTTCTCGCTGCGTCGGGGATTAAGGTGAAGCGATATGACAGTATAAATATGAAACCTTTCCTGGCGGGTTCTATAATCCCGTCGTACATTTCCAGCCGCTGGTACAGCCAGTGCTTCTTATATCTTTTTTATTTGTTGATTCATAAAAATAAAAAAAAGACAAAAAATCAGAAGAAAGGAAACTTTTTCGTATAAGTGGATGGACCCTCCAAGCAATAGCGCCGGCGCCTGTGTTTTACTTCGGTTAACCACTTGACCCCCCCCAGGCCTTCTCTAGTACTTTTTGTTTAATATATCCAAATTTTTTTGGTAGAGGAGGTAACCAGAACATAAATTAACATGAGCTAATTAACTACCATATTTTTCGCCGTATAAGACGCACTTTTTCTTCCCCAAAACTGGGGGGGAAAGGTTGGTGCGTCTTATACGTCGAATATACCTTTTTTTGACTGACCGATCCGACCGATCCGCTACGGTCTTAGGAAAGGCCGCGGCTTTGGCCTAGCTCCGGAGCGGTCGGCCATCTTGGTACACCCGGCGGCGGCGGCGGTGCGCGCTAAGCAGAGGGCTCGTGGGATCTTCTATTCCTACCAGAGCGATCTGCAACAGTGAGTTGGAGGTTAATGTGGGGGCAATGTTACTGGCTATTATGTGGGGGCACTGTTACCGGCTATTATTATGTGGGGGCAATGTTACTGGCTATTATTATGTGGGGGCAATGTTACTGGCTATTACTAATATGGGGGCAATGTTACTGGCTATTATTATGTGTGGACAATGTTACTGGCTATTACTAATGTGGGGGCAATGTTACCGGCTATTATGTGGGGGCACTGTTACTGGCTATTATTATGTGGGGGCAATGTTACTGGCTATTATTATGTGGGGGCAATGTTACTGGCTATTACTAATGTGGGGGCAATGTTACCGGCTATTACTAATGTGGGGGTGGTGTGATGGTGATGACGAGTGGGGGGCAAATATTTTACTACAGTATTTGGTTCAGAATATTTTTTTTCTAGATTTTCCTCCTTTTAAATTGGGTGCGTCTTATATGCCGGAGCGTCTTATATGGCGAAAAATACGGTAATCATTTACCCAGACGAGGTGACTCCGAGATATGACATCCCGGCTCCTCTCAATACACATTATCATAAGTGTAAACACAGGACACCTCCACAATAACAGGGTCAATTAGCATCTAACAGTATGGGCCAGATTCTGAAAGGTTTACGCCGGCGTATCTCGAGATACGCCGAAGTACAAATGTGCGCAGTCGCATCTTTGCGCCGATTCACAAAGCAAGATACGCCGAAAAACATGGCTTCAGTCGTCCGACGTAACTTGCCAACGCCGGCGTATTGTGGGCGCATAGTTACGCTGGACGCATTCGACGTTCCCATTAAAAATCTGCAAATGAGCAAGATACGCCGATTCACGAACGTAGATGAGCCCGGCGCATTAGTATACGCGATTTGCGTAAGGCTTACGTCCGGCGTAAAGTTACCCCTGCTATAATGAGGCGCAGCTAATGCAAAGGTATGGACGTCGGAACAGCCGTCGAATTTTACGTTGTTTACGTCGTTTACGTAAGTCGTAAGTTACGTTCGACGTGTATCTTAGACATTCTATTCAACGTGATTCTGAGCATGCGCACTGGGATAGTCCACGGACGGCGCATGTGCCGTTTGTTTGGCCCATCATTTGCATGGGGTCACGGTTCATTACAATACAACACGCCAACTGCCTTGCTACTTTGAATTACACAGGCTTACGCCGCCGCAAATTAAGGAGCAAGTGCTTTGTGAATACAGCACTTGCCTCTCTAAGTTGCGGCGGCGTATCGTGAAGAAGATACGCTACGCCCGCACAAAGATGCGGCGCTGTACCTGAATCTAGCCCTATGTGTCCCAACATGATGAATGAATCACTCCTAAAATTAACCCGTTTGCTTCTTATATCTTTTTTATATGTTGATTTAATCTTCCTGAATTTTTTTGCTAGAAAATTTCTTAGAACCCTCAAACGTTATGTATTATTTAAAGCAGAGGCCCTAGGGAATAAATAGGTGGGTGTTGCAATTTTTTATGTCACATGTTTTTTTTTGTGCAGCAGTTTTTGTTTTGTTTTTCAACCACTTAAGCCATTATGCAGGTTAAGGACCTTGCCCCTTTTTGCGATTCGGCACTGCGTCGCTTTAACTGACAATTGCGCGGTCGTACGACGTAGCCGCCAAACAAAATTGGCGTCCTTTTTTTCCCACAAATAGAGCTTTCTTTTGGTGGTATTTGATGACCTCTGCGGTTTTAATTTTTTCCGCTATAAACAAAAATAGAGCGAATTTTTTTTAGAAAAATGCAATATTTTTTACTTTTTTGCTGTAATAAATATCCCCCCCCCCCCCCAAAAAAAAAAATATATATATTATATAAAAAATTCCTCAGTTTAGGCCGATACGTATTTTTGGTAAAAAAAAAAAAAAAAAATCGCAATAAGCGTTTAACGATTGGTTTGCGCAAAATTTATAGTGTTTACAAAATAGGGGATAGTTTTATGGCATTTTTATTAATAATTTTTTTTTACTACTAATGGCGGCGATCAGCGATTTTTTCCGTGACTGCGACATTGTGGCGGACGCATCGGACACTTTTGACACATTTTTGGGACCATTGTCATTTTCACAGTGAAAAGTGCTATAAAAATGCACTTAAAGGAGAAGACCTGCGCTTAGGATGATAGAAATAGGGGTATGGGAGTATGCAACTGCAGCCCCCCCTAAATATAGCTCCCCTAAGAGAGTATAATAGGAAAATAAACAGGATGTTGGGGGTCGTGGCGCTGTTGCTGGTAAGTTGTATTAATGAGCCGATAGTCACCCTTCCAGGTTTAAATGATAGGCTCTGTTAGGGCAACTGTCCCTTAATGTATGATATAGAGGTGGCCACCCTGGGCAAGGTAGATCTAAGTGTACAAGAATAGTGGTGGTACCCTCTAGAAACCACTAGAGGCGGTGGTGCTCCTGGTACTATGTGGCATATGTTCTAATAGTGATCTACAATATATCAAGTCCACTAATCACATTGCACATAACACAGTGTAAATATAACAAGATTAAGCCTTATACACCAACTCTATGTACATAAGGTTCAAGGCCAGAGGTCTAAAAAATATATATATATATAAAATATATACATATGGTTCAAGGCCAGAGGTCTAAAAAATATATATAATATATATATATAAAATAATTAACATGCAGGAGTCCATATGGCAAAAATACAGGCTGGTAGGTAAAAGTGATGTGAGGATCAGGGTGCACCTAGCTAGGTAGGTGGTCTTTAACTGTACAACAGGTGTTGCTCGCTGTGGTCCCGGTGCTCCCCCTTATGGGTCCCCACTCACCAGAGGCAATCACCCCTGCTGGGGTAGAGTGCGTGTCAGACGGACAGCTGCTCCTTCGTACCGTGACCTTTTCTCCTGGTATGTCTCCTGGGTTCCTGAGGTATATCCTTGGTGTTGATGGTTTGGAATTCAATTGTTTCTGAGTTCCTCCAAGGCAAAGAAAAAAGTTCCCATAGAGTAGTACGTTTAAAATATAAAAAAGTTTTATTGGCACTACCAACAGGTGTGCATCAAAACATAAGCAGAAATACAAAAAATGAAAATAAAAATATAAATATAAAATATGACAGCAGGCTGTGTTGCTGAACTAACACAGCTGACAGTCAGAAAAAACCACAACTAGATGAATAACAGCAGCCTATATAAAACAGAGTATAGGTCCTGCATATACACTGCACTGTGATGCCCGATAGCTATTCGTACCAGCGTGGGAACGGCGTGCGTTCCAACCACAGTCAGCTGGTGAACCGGAAGTGCGTGTGGGTGTGCGTGTGTCCGCTTTACGCACGTTTCGTATTGTATTACGTCTTCTGAAGCGTAATTGTAAATAAGTATGTTTTCTACTTCAATTACGGGCTTCGATGAGGTGGCACTGATGGACACCGGTGAGGCGGCACTGATGGGCACCGGTGAGGCGGCACTGATGGGCACCGGTGAGGCGGCACTGTTGGACACTGATAGGCGGCACTGATGGGCACTGATAGTCAGCGCTGGTATGTGGCACTGATGGGCACTCATAGGTGGCACTGGGCACTCATAGGCGACACTGATGAGCATTCATAGGCGGCACTGGGCACTCATAGGCGACACTGATGGGCACTCATGGGTGGCACTGATGGGTACTTATGGGTGGCACAGATGGGTACTGATAGGTGGGCACTGGGCATGGATGGGCACTGTGGGGTGGCACTGATGGACACTGAGGACACATGTTGCCAGTCAGTGCCCATTTGTGAGCACTAATTGGCATCTATTCTCTATTTTTTTTTTATTATGCCCTTCTTTTTTTTTCTGACTTTGTTTTTGTACGCTGCCCTTCCCTGGTGGTCCAGTGTGGGCATCCAAGGGGGGGCTGCGCTTATAAACAATTGGCCCCTGTCAGGAGAGCCGCCGATCAGCTCTCCTCTACTCGCGTCTGTCAGACGCAAGTGAGGAAAAGCCATCAACGGCTCTTCCTGTTTACATCGTGATCAGCCGTGATTGGACACGGCTTAGCACATAGTAAAGAGCCTCCGCCGGAGTCTCTTTACCGAGATCGGAGATGCAGGGTCTCAGACTGACACCTCGCATCACCGATCACTGCGCTGCGTGCCAGCATAAAATCCTGCAGGACGTCAATAGACGTCCAGTCAGGATTTAACAACCACTTCCCGGACGTCAATTGTCTATTGACCGGGTGGGAAGTGGTTAATTACCCCTGGCCTTTACCCTTCTTGTGGTGACCCCTGTCCTCTCTCCTTCCAGCGGTGACCCCTGTCCTCTCTCCTTCCAGAGGTGACCCCTGTCCTCTCTCCTTCCAGCGGTGACCCCTGTCCTTTATCCTCCCAGTGGTGACCCTTGTCTTCTATCCTTCCAGTGGTGACCCTTGTCTTCTATCCTTCCAGTGGTGACCCCTGTCCTCTCTCCTTCCAGCGGTGACCCCTGTCCTTTATCCTCCCAGTGGTGACCCCTGTCTTCTATCCATCCAGTGGTGACCCTTGTCTTCTATACTTCCAATGGTGACCCCTGTCCTCCCTCCTTTCAGCAGTGACCCCTGTCTTCTATCCTTTCAGTGGTGACCCCTGTCCTCTCTCCTTCCAACGGTGACCCCTGTCCTTTATCCTCCCAGTGGTGACCCTTGTCTTCTATCCTTCCAGTGGTGACCCTTGTCTTCTATCCTTCCAGTGGTGACCCCTGTCCTCTCTCCTTCCAGCGGTGACCCCTGTCCTTTATCCTCCCAGTGGTGACCCCTGTCTTCTATCCATCTATTGGTGACCCTTGTCTTCTATACTTCCAATGGTGACCCCTGACCTCCCTCCTTCCAGCAGTGACCCCTGTCCCCTCCTTTCAGTGGTGACCCCTGTCCTCCCTCCTTCTAGTGGTGTTCTCTATCCTCTCTCTTTCCAGCAGTGATCTTTGTCTTTTAACCTTCCAGTGGTGACCCTTGTCTTCTATCCTTCCAGCGGTGAACCCTGTTGTCCCTCCTACCAGCGGTGACCCCTGTTCTCCCTCCTTCCAGCGGTGACCCCCTGTGCCCCTCTTTCCAGTGGTGACCACTGTCCTTTACCCTTCCAATCGTGACCCCTGTTTTCTATCCTATCCTGTGAGTACAGAAGATCCTAGGAGTACTGGAACTCCTGGAAGACTTGGAATGATTCCTCTGTAGACTGGAGATCCTGGGATTCCTGAAACCCTTGAAGACTTGGAATGGTTCCTGTGAGTAGAGGAGATTCCCAGGAGTACTGGAACTCCTGGAAGACTTGAAATGGTTCCTCTGTATACTGGAGATCCTGGGAATCCTGAAACTCCTGGAAGACTTGAAATGATTCCCGTGAGTACAGGAGATCCTAGGAGTCCTGGAACACTTTGAAGACTTGGAATGGTTCCTGTGAGTTCTGTGAGTAGAGGAGATTCCCAGGAGTACTGGAACTCCTGGAAGACTTGGAATATTTCCTCTGTATACCGGAGATCCTGGGATTCCTGAAACCCTTGAAGACTTGGAATGGTTCCTGTGAGTAGAGGAGATTCCCAGGAGTACTGGAACTCCTGGAAGACTTGAAATGGTTCCTCTGTATACTGGAGATCCTGGGAATCCTGAAACTCCTGGAAGACTTGAAATGATTCCCGTGAGTACAGGAGATCCTAGGAGTCCTGGAACACTTTGAAGACTTGGAATGGTTCCTGTGAGTTCTGTGAGTAGAGGAGATTCCCAGGAGTACTGGAACTCCTGGAAGACTTGGAATATTTCCTCTGTATACCGGAGATCCTGGGATTCCTGAAACCCTTGAAGACTTGGAATGGTTCCTGTGAGTTCTGTGAGTACAGGAGATTCCCAGGAGTACTGGAACTCCTGGAAGACTTGAAATGGTTCCTCTGTATACTGGAGATCCTGGGAATCCTGAAACCCTTGAAGACTTGGAATGGTTCCTGTGAGTTCTGTGAGTACAGGAGATTCCCAGGAGTACTGGAACTCCTGGGAGACTTGAAATGGTTCCTCTGTATACTGGAGATCCTGGGAATCCTGAAACTCCTAGAAGACTTGAAATGATTCCTGTGAGTACAGGAGATCCTAAGAGTCCTGGAACCCTTTGAAGACTTGGAATGGTTCCTGTAAGTACTGGAGATCCAACAAGCCATGGAACTCCTGAATGACCTGGCAGGAATCTTATGAGTACTGAACCACCTCCATAGATATAGTACATTAGAGTCCGTTTTCCTAATGCAGCCATTGCATATAAGGACTGATAAGCTGCAATATAATAATTTCTTACTCTTGGTTTAGATTCACTTTTAGAAGGAATGTGTTTGCAGCTCTGAAGTGAAGAATCCCCCTGACCTAGAGGGGGTGAATGATGGCGAGGTGATTGATGGTCTTACATGGAGCCCCTAAGCATGCAGCTTCCTAAAACCCCCTAATAAAAGGAACGTCCTCGGGGGTGACTTTGTATGAAGAATGTGTCAGGTCACGGTGTCCGTGTTCCAAGCTTGCTGGTCATCCCTCATACAGACATTTATCATGTGTAATCAGCATGATGGCCTTGAGGGGCTTCTTCAGATTTATGAGCCGTCCACAAAGATGGTCCATTTCTCCGATTTTTCCCGTATATCACTGAAAATGTTACTGGAGAAACTTTACTGAACATTGCTCTGCTGGATTATATTTTAAGAGCTCAATAGCAGTGGTGGCAGGTGCTCAATTTTCCCACAGCCAAAACGCCAGCCAGCCAGCCAAGCAAACAACCGCCCCCCAGCGCTAGCTCAATTGCCGCTTCCCCCTTCCCCTGTTGCTTGATCGCTGCATTGCTCGCCAGGCCCCCCTCCAGCCCCACACTTACCGTCAGGTAACCTGTGGTCAGATGACAAGTGCACCCTGTTGGAGGCAGGGATTCACCACGAGGTAGTGAACCCAATAGCAGACTGCTGTGGAAGGACCACAGAATGGATATGGGGAAGAGGTTCACTGGGGCACAAAGAGAGATCCTAATATCCAGTTTGGTATTCACCAGAGCCTCTAGTGGTGAGGATGGCCTTCGCTGCAACTGAATCCAGGTCACGGCCCCCGGAGTCCCCTAGGTCAAGCTCCGTAGGGAGAGAGGGGAAGCAGCCACTGAGGACACAAGGGATAGTGATGGGTAAGTAAGGTCGGGGCAACAGACGAGGATAACCAAGGGACAGGCCAAGAGTCAGGGTCACAGGCAAACAGGAGTAGTCGTAGACAAGCCAAAGCCGGTACACAGAGATATTAATGTAGCACACGGCAAGCAGGAACACAAAGCTAACACACAACGTTGATCAGCAAAGCAGACCTGCAGTGCACTAGTTAATATAGAGTTCCTGGGATGGCCTGGGGTGGAGCCATACAGGGAGGAGAGATGATAAAAGGCAGCCAGATAAGAGAGTCAGCCCTCTAATGAACAGTGAACACATGGAGGAGAAGGAAAGCTGCCAGACATTATTGCATATCCATGACACTTACCCCATCCAGGTTGCGGCTTCGGAGCCTTCCCCCCTGCGTCTCCTCCCAAGTCCCGGCTGTCACTTCTCCCCCTAGCCAATCAAGACTTAGGACTCACGGCCAATCGAGTCTTAGCACTCCCGCTCTCAGGAACTGCTTCCTGATTGGCCAAGAGGAGAGACTGGAAGACATTAGCAAATATTAATTGACTATTGTCACACAACTGAGTGGGCTTTGAGGCACAGTGCTCTGCACCCTGGGACCACCCCTTTTTTAAGCCAATTAAAGACTCAGGCTCTAATCATGTGCTTCTAAAAAAAATTAAAAAACGCTGAAATCCATGGATCCGGCGCCCTGCATGTAGATTAGGGGTCAGGCGCATGGATTAGGGGGGCAACGCATGAGCGGCCGCCACTGCTTAATAGACTTTGGAAGAGTAAATATTTCTTTCAAATGTTTGGAAAATTGTATCCAACTTCCTGTTTGTTTGACAACCTCAGACAGCAGAACAAGAAATGTGTCACAATACACTTTCCCCTGGTCACTCCAAATCACCGATTCCTTATTCAGATTGATCTCTCCAGGTCTCTTCCTATATATCTGGTAGAACCAGCAAGCTCTCCACCGTCCTCCGCCGTCCTAGAAACTCAAAAGGAATAGAAACCGCACAGAGCCTTTTATCGCTTAGAAAAACATTAATTATTTATTAAAACCGCCATAAAATGCACTCCCACTAATGGTGCGCTAACAGAAGTGCGCCAACCTTAAAAATGAACGGATTACATTAACCAGTACATGCCGCCCCCTTGAGAAAAGATCACGGCATCACCAAGTTCCAGCATGGAGGTCGCTCCTTCCTGATGGAGGGATGATGTCACTGAGCCCCACACTGACGCATTTCATCACCTTCTGTGACTGAAAGTTGGAGTATATGCACTGATAAATGGAGTTGGCTCAGTGATTGGTTGAGTGAGTGCACTGATGGGTGTAATGAATTGCGTAATGGGTGGTGTGAGTTAACATTTGGGATGGGATAAGCATAGAGTTAGGTGGGAGAGTTCAGTGATTGGTGGAGTGAGTGCACTGATGGGTTGGATTGGCTCAGTGATTGGTGGAGTGAGTGCACTGATGGGTTGAGTTGGCTCAGTGAGGGGTGGAGTGGGTACACTGATGGGTTGAGTTGGCTCAGTGATGGGTGGAGTGGGTACACTGATGGGTTGAGTTGGCTCAGTGATGGGTGGAGTGGGTACACTGATGGGCTGAGTTGGCTCAGTGATGGGTCGAGTGGGTACACTGATGGGTTGAGTTGGCTCAGTGATGGGTGGAGTTGGCTCAGTGATGGGTTGAATTGGCTCAGTAATGGGTGGAGTGAGTGCACAGATGGGTGAAGTGAGTACACTGATGGGTTGGGTTGGCTCAATGATGGGTGGAGTGAGTGTGCTGATGGGTTGAGTTGGCTCAGTGATGGGTGGAGTGGGTACACTTATAAGTGGAGTTGGCTCAGTGATGGGTGGAGTGGGTACCCTGATGGGTTGAGTTGGCTCAGTGATAGGTGGAGTGGGTACACTGATGGGTTGAGTTGGCTCAGTGATTGGTGGAGTAGGTACACTGATGGGTTGAGTTGGCTCAGTGATGGGTGGAGTGGGTACACCGATGGGTTGAGTTGGCTCAGTGATGGGTGGAGTGGGTACACTGATGGGTTGAGTTGGCTCAGTGATGGGTGGAGTGGGTGCCCTGATGGGTGGAGTTGGCTCAGTGATGGGTGGAGTGGGTACACTGATGGGTTGAGTTGGCTCAGTGATGGGTGGTGTGGGTGCACTGATGGGTTGAGTTGGCTCAGTGATGGGTGGACTTGGCTCAGTGATGGGTTGAGTTGGCTCAGTAATGGGTGGAGTGAGTGCACTGATTAGTTGAGTTGGCTCAGTGATGGGTGGACTTGGCTCAGTGATGGGTTGAGTTGGCTCAGTAATGGGTGGAGTGAGTACACTAATGGGTTGGGTTGGCTCTATGATGGGTGGAGTGAGTGTGCTGATGGGCTGAGTTGGCTCAGTGATGGGTGGAGTGGGTACCCTGATGGGTGGAGTTGGCTCAGTGATGGGTGGAGTGGGTACACTAACGGGTTAAGTTGGCTCAGTGATTGGTGGAGTGGGTACACTGATGAGTTGTGTTGGCTCAGTGATGGGTAGAGTGGGTACACTGATGGGTGGAGTTGGCTCAGTGATGGGTGGAGTGGGTACCCTGATGGGTGGAGTTGGCTCAGTGATGGGTGGAGTGGGTACCCTGATGGGTGGAGTTGGCTCAGTGATGGGTGGAGTGGGTACACTGATGGGTGGAGTTGGCTCAGTGATGGGTGGAGTGGGTACACAGATGGGTTGAGTTGGCTCAGTGATGGGTGGAGTGGGTACACTGATGAGTTGTGTTGGCTCAGTGATGGGTAGAGTGGGTACACTGATGGGTTAAGTTGGCTCAGTGATGGGTAGAGTGGGTACACTGATGAGTTGTGTTGGCTCAGTGATGGGTAGAGTGGGTACACTGATGGGTTAAGTTGGCTCAGTGATGGGTAGAGTGGGTACACTGATGGGTTAAGTTGGCTCAGTGATGGGTGGAGTGGGTACACTGATGGGTGGAGTTGGCTCAGTGATGGGTGGTGTGGGTACACTGATGGGTTGAGTTGGCTCAGTGATGGGTGGAGTGGGTACACTGATGGGTGGAGTTGGCTCAGTGATGGGTGGTGTGGGTACACTGATGGGTTGAGTTGGCTCAGTGATGGGTGGAGTGGGTACACTGATGGGTTAAGTTGGCTCAGTGATGGGTAGAGTGGGTACACTGATGGGTTAAGTTGGCTCAGTGATGGGTGGCGTAGGTACACTGATGGGTTGAGTTGGCTCAGTGATGGGTGGAGTGGGTACACTGATGGGTTAAGTTGGCTCAGTGATGGGTGGAGTGGGTACACTGATGGGTGGAGTTGGCTCAGTGATGGGTGGTGTGGGTACACTGATGGGTTGAGTTGGCTCAGTGATGGGTGGAGTGGGTACACTGATGGGTTAAGTTGGCTCAGTGATGGGTAGAGTGGGTACACTGATGGGTTAAGTTGGCTCAGTGATGGGTGGCGTAGGTACACTGATGGGTTGAGTTGGCTCAGTGATGGGTGGAGTGGGTACACTGATGGGTTAAGTTGGCTCAGTGATGGGTGGAGTGGGTACACTGATGGGTGGAGTTGGCTCAGTGATGGGTGGTGTGGGTACACTGATGGGTTGAGTTGGCTCAGTGATGGGTGGAGTGGGTACACTGATGGGTGGAGTTGGCTCAGTGATGGGTGGAGTGGGTACACTGATGGGTTGAGTTGGCTCAGTGATGGGTGGAGTGGGTACACTGATGGGTGGAGTTGGCTCAGTGATGGGTGGTGTGGGTACACTGATGGGTTGAGTTGGCTCAGTGATGGGTGGAGTGGGTACACTGATGAGTTGTGTTGGCTCAGTGATGGGTAGAGTGGGTACACTGATGGGTTGAGTTGGCTCAGTGATGGGTAGAGTGGTTGCACTGATGGATGGAGTGATGATCACAATTGAGGGTGCATGGGGTTAATGTTCCCAATGTGTTTCCCCAGCAGCAGATTGTCGGTTGAGGGGTTACGGAGCGATGGCACCAGGCGAGGAGGTTGCGGTTGGTTGGGGGATCGGTGATGTCAGCGCTTGTCCCCAATCAGAGGACCAAGTAAGGAGGAGGGGGGATGGGGGGTGTAGTGATCAATCCATGGAGGAGATCAGGCAGCAGTGCTCAGGGATTGGCCTCCTCAGCCTCCCTATAGCTGTGCACGCTTGGTGGTGTCATCATCATCATCCGATACATTGTATCAGCAGAGCAATCCATCCCGCCATCCGCTACACTGCAAACACATAATAATAATAATAATAATAATAATAATAATAATAATAATAATAATAATAATAATAATAATAATAAATGTCCTATTTATTATTCCATTCGGGGTATGAAATCCATAACATTTTCTGGTGAAACTGCTGCTCCCGGCTCCCTTCAGTTCTGGCCAAATGGCATTTGGTCGCAACATCTTTCCTGGAAAAGGGTCCAAATTTAGATTAGTGGCTCCGCCCCCCCAGTAGACACCGCGCCCAAATGCCCCCCGAGGGCCGACGATTGCATCGTGATAATGAGTGCGATATTGTTGAGCCGCAGCGCCAATCTAAGTAGAACCCTGGGGGGGGGGGGGAGGGGTGCTAAGGCGATGCCCTGCCTTATAAAAATCAGGGCTCATTTTTTGGGGTGTTTGGCGCCTGATAAACGCGCCTGTGTGATGATAATATGACTGGGGAATGGGAAGAGAACCTTCGCTGGTGGATGTGTGATGGGCAAGAGACGGGCAAGGGACGGGCAAAAGATGGGCAAGAGACGGGCAAGAGACGGGCAAGAATTGGGCAAGAGATGGGCAAGAGACGGGCAAGAGACGGGAAAGAGACGGGCAAGAGACGGGAAAGAGATGGGCAAGAGATGGGCAAGAGACGGGCAAGAGACGGGAAAGAGACGGGCAAGAGACGTGCAAGAGAGGGGAAAGAGACGGGCAAGAGACGGGAAAGAGATGGGCAAGAGACGGGAAAGAGATGGGCAAGAGACGGGAAAGAGACAGGCAAGAGACGGGAAAGAGTCGGGAAAGAGACGGGCAAGAGACGGGAAAGAGACGGGCAAGAGACGGGAAAGAGACGGGCAAGAGACGGGAAAGAGATGGGCAAGAGACGGGGAAGAGACGGGGAAGAGACGGGAAAGAGACGGGCAAGAGATGGGAAAGAGACGTGCAAGAGATGGGAAAGAGATGGGCAAGAGATGGGAAAGAGATGGGCAAGAGACGGTAAAGAGACGGGAAAGAGATGGGCAAGAGATGGGCAAGAGACGGGAAAGAGACGGGCAAGAGACGGGAAAGAGATGGGAAAGAGACGTGCAAGAGATGGGAAAGAGATGGGAAAGAGACGTGCAAGAGACGGGAAAGAGACGGGCAAGAGACGGGAAAGAGATGGGAAAGAGACGTGCAAGAGATGGGAAAGAGATGGGCAAGAGACGGTAAAGAGATGGGAAAGAGATGGGCAAGAGACGGGAAAGAGACGGGCAAGAGACGGGAAAGAGATGGGAAAGAGACGGGAAAGAGACGGGCAAGAGACGGGAAAGAGACGGGCAAGAGACGGGAAAGAGATGGGCAAGAGACGGGAAAGAGACGGGCAAGAGACGGGAAAGAGATGGGCAAGAGACGGGAAAGAGACGGGAAAGAGATGGGCAAGAGACGGGAAAGAGACGGGAAAGAGATGGGCAAGAGACGGGCAAGAGACGGGAAAGAGACGGGCAAGAGATGGGAAACAGATGGGCAAGAGACGGGAAAGAGACGGGAAAGAGACGGGCAAGAGACGGGCAAGAGACGGGAAAGAGACCGGCAAGAGACGGGCACTCCATGTGGTCAGCACTGAAGGGAGCCAGAGAGAAGATCGGCAATGTGGAGCGTCTTCTACTTCCAACCAATCCGACAAACCGCCCAGAAATAAGAACACCAAAGACACACCCAGGAGGAGACTTATAATAATAATAATAATAATAATAAAGACACCGCAGGGGGAGGATGATATAAAATAATAATAATGAAGAGAATAATGATGATGATAAAATAATAATACTAATACAACGTGATGATGATGAAAATTACGATGATGATTTATGAAAGTAATGATGATAATGATGAAGAAAATGATGATGAAAAAGAAAAAGATGATGATGATGAAAAAGATGATGAAATAATAATACTTATACAGCATAATAACAATAATAATGATGATGGCCCCTCCCCCAAGCCATGATCTCCCTGCATTGCACACAGAAGCACAGAGATGCAGTGATGACGTCACCGGGTGTACTATGAGGTATGGAATGATGTCATAGTGATAATGAGATGGGAAGGAGGAATCGGGGATGGTGGTGCTCTGGTCGGCAGTGAAGGGGTTAAAGATGACACATCGGCAGTGAAGGGGTCGGACGGTGAAGAGAACTGAGGAAGGATGGGGGGGGGGGGACATGTCGGGGGTCTCCGGCGGTCGGTGATGGGAAGTTGAGCGGATAGAATGTAACAAGTGTGTAGCCCCGCCCCCCGGGGGTGGAGCCGCACGCACAGAGGGATGCGGGGGGTGCGGGGAGAGGAGAGCCGGGGATGGAGCAGCCGGAGGATCGGGGGGACGGTCGGGGAGAAGAGGAGATCCGGGGGGGAGATGATCGGTCCGTCCATGGATTATTAACGGTCACAGCATGAAAGATCCGGGACTCTTCACTTCCCCGGTGAGTACCTACCTCTCCTTACAATGGCCACCTATAGACACCTACCTGTCCTTCACATACTGCCCCCCCCATGTACACCTACCTGTCCTCACCATACTGCCGCCCCCACATGTACACCTACCTGTCCTCACCATACTGCCCCCCCACATGTACACCTACCTGTCCTCACCATAGTGCCCCCCCCACCTGTCCTCACCATACTGCCCCCCCACCTGTCCTCACCATACTGCCCCCCCCACATGTACACCTACCTGTCCTTAACATACTGCCCCCCCCACATGTACACCTACCTGTCCTCACCATACTGCCCTTCCCCCCACATAGACACCTACCTGTCCTCACCATAGTGCCCCCCCACCTGTCCTCACCATACTGCCCCCTCCCACATGCACACCCACCTGTCCTCCTCATACTGCCCCCCCCCACATGTACACCTACCTGTCCTCACAATACTGCCCTTCCCCCCACATAGACACCTACCTGTCCTCACCATAGTGCCCCCCCACCTGTCCTCACCATACTGCCCCCTCCCACATGCACACCCACCTGTCCTCCTCATACTGCCCCCCCCACATGCACACCTACCTGTCCTCATCATACTGCCCTTCCCCACATGGACACATACCTGTCCTCATCATACTGCTCCCCTCCACCCCCATGGACACCTACCTGTGCTCATCATGCTGCCCCCCCCCCATGGACACCTATCTGTGCTCATCATACTTTCCCCCTATGGACACCTACCTGTGCTTATCACACTCTCCCTCATGGACACCTACCTGTGTTCATCATACTTTCCCCCGTGGACACCTACCTGCCCTTATCTTTCTCTCCCCCCATGGACATCTACCTGTGCTCATCATACTGTTCACTGATAGACACCTACCTCCACTCTTCCAAATGTTATGCCCAGGGGTAATACCTACCTGCCCCTTCCACTTACTGGCATAGAAGTCACCAACCTGCACACTTCTATACTAGAGACAGCTGTCACCCTCCTAATGGATACTTACCAGTCTTGCTTCTTGAGGGATACCTACCTGAAAGTAGTAAGTGATACTGACTTACCATCTCAGGTATCATCTACCTGTCCTGCTGCATGGCGGAGGAACAAGGAAATCGCCATCCCCCACTATCATAGGCAGGGAGACACCTACCTTCCTCAGTAATGGATATCCACCCAACTGTCTACCTTTCATGACCCCAATTATTGTCATCTACCCCCCCCCCCCCCACACTGTACATCGTCATCTTGTAGAATAGACTGAGGTCACCCCATAGGAGGCATCTATATATCACCCCTCCCCCTATGATGGGAACCCATAGAACCCTCAGTGGCCCCTATCAGTGTATATCATTCACAGAACCCTCAGTGGTCCCTATCAGTGTATATCATTCATAGAACCCTCAGTGGTCCCTATCAGTGTATATAACCCATAGAACCCTTAGTGGCCCCTATCAGTGTATATCATTCATAGAACCCTCAGTGGTCCCTATCAGTGTATATCACCCATAGAACCCTCAGTGGCCCCTATCAGTGTATATCACCCATAGAACCCTCAGTGGTCCCTATCAGTGTATATCACCCATAGAACCCTCAGTGGCCCCTATCAGTGTATATCACCCATAGAACCCTCAGTGGTCCCTATCAGTGTATATAACCCATAGAACCCTTAGTGGCCCCTATCAGTGTATATCATTCATAGAACCCTCAGTGGTCCCTATCAGTGTATATCACCCATAGAACCCTCAGTGGTCCCTATCAGTGTATATCACCCATAGAACCCTCAGTGGTCCCTATCAGTGTATATCACCCATAGAACCCTCCGTGGTCCCTATCAGTGTATATCACCCATAGAACTCTCAGTGGCCCCTATCAGTGTATATCACCCATAGAACCCTCAGTGCCCCCTATCAGTGTATATCACCCATAGAACCCTCAGTGGTCCCTATCAGTGTATATCACCCATAGAACCCTCAGTGGCCCCTATCAGTGTATATCACCCATAGAACTCTCAGTCCCCCCTATCAGTGTATATCACCCATAGAACCCTCAGTGGCCCCTATCAGTGTATATCACCCATAGAACCCTCAGTGGCCCCTATCAGTGTATATCACCCATAGAACCCTCAGTGCCCCCTATCAGTGTATATCACCCATAGAACCCTCAGTGGTCCCTATCAGTGTATATCACCCATAGAACCCTCAGTGCCCCCTATCAGTGTATATCACCCATAGAACCCTCAGTGGTCCCTATCAGTGTATATCACCCATAGAACCCTCAGTGGTCCCTATCAGTGTATATCACCCATAGAACCCTCAGTGGTCCCTATCAGTGTATATCACCCATAGAACCCTCCGTGGCCCCTATTAGTGTATATCACCCATAGAACCCTCAGTGGTCCCTATCAGTGTATATCACCCATAGAACCCTCAGTGGCCCCTATTAGTGTATATCACCCATAGAACCCTCCGATGTCCATCATCATCCTGTAGAAGTCATGCAGGTCACACAGAATGATAAATCAATGTCCACCTTCCGTCTGATATGTGTGTCTGGAGGCCGGCCGGGTGCCGGAACATCATATAATCCCGTATGATACATCACCGCTCTCTGTATATGAAATATGACGCCGACACACAGTGCTGATAATAAGTACATGGGACAGATGTGTGGATGTCTATATGTGATTATGTATTATAGAAGGAACATTATATACAATAAGCCCGGGTACAGTCTATAGATTTCTGTATGTGGTGTGTATATAAGGACTGTACAGTACTGAGCACATTACTGATAATAAGCCCAGGTACAGGTGTATAGAATTCTGTTTTTTTCATGTGATGTATACATTGTATTATATATGGAGCATCAGACACATTGTATTATATATGGAGCATCAGACACATTGTATTATATATGGAGCATCAGACACATTGTATTATATATGGAGCATCAGACACATTGGGCCAGATTCAGGTAGAGTTACTCGGGGGTATCAGTGATACTCCAGCCTAACTCTCACTTTGAGCCGGCGTTTCTGTTTTCTGTAGTCCGAAAACAAGAAACGCCGGGTTGGAGTTACTATACGAGCGGCGTAATTGTATTTCGCCGTCGTATCGTAACTTCAATTTTAAAAATGGCGCGCTGATTAACGCCGAGAATATGTTAATCAGCGGGAATCGGAAAAATCGTATTCGGGCGCGACGCAGTGACTTTCCGACGTTTCAGTAAGCGATACGCGGCGCAAAGATAAAGCAGCCCCCTAGTGGAGTATCCTATGTTAAGTATGGCCGTCGTCATCGCGTCGAAAAAAAAATTTTGGCGTCGTTTGCGTAAAACGTCCGTGAATGGGGATTGACGTTCCCTGAAAGAATTTGGAGCATGCGCACTGACAGTCGACTCATGCGCAGTACGTTCGCCGCGGGATCGCGCATAGTTAACATAATACACGCCCCCTACCCGCCCAATTTGAATTCCGCCGGCTCATTTTCGCTACGCCGCCGCAACTTTAGGAGCAAGTGCTTTGTGAATAACAGCACTTGCTCCTAAAGTTACGGCGGAGTAACGTAAACGAGAAACGTTACTCCAGAGTAAAGATTCGCCCATCTACCTGAATCTGGCCCATTGTAGATAATAAGCCCCTGAAACAGGTGTATAGATATATTTTATGATTTTTTTATATATATATATATATATATATATATATATATATATATATAGCGTGTGTTTAAAAAAATATATATATATTTGGGCCATACCGGGTACATTGTAGATAATGAGCCCTTGGTAGAGATATATCAATGATTTATTTTATATGATATATAATGTGTATTTATATAAGGGCTGTACTGAGCACATTATAGGTGATACGCCCCTGGTACTGGTATATAGATTGTTGTATGTAATGTATACATTGTATTATATATGGAGCATCAGACACATTTTACACATCTGGTGATAATGATTCCCCGGAACAGGTGTATAGATACATTTTATGATTGATATATAGATACTAGGGTTGTCCAGATACCGATACTAGTATCGGGACCGATACCGAGTATTTGCGGGAGTACTTGTTCTCGCGCAAATGCTCCCGATACCTAAATAGAATACTTTTTTTGTATTTATCAACATGTTCTGTCAAAATTTGAGTTTTTTACTACTGCGTGACAAGAAAATAAAACATTTTTATTCATTTTTACTCATTTTGTATTCTTTTATAATGTCTTGAGTTCGAGTTCTTCATAATTTTAAAGAAAATATCCTTAGTCTGTATTGTGGTTTGAAAACTGTCACATGACATTTTAAAAAAAGTATCGGTATTCGGTATCGGCGAGTACATAAAAAAAAATAGGGCTGTTACTGATCAAAATTTTTGTGTTCGATTAATCGTTTTGTTTTTTAATCGATTAATCGACTAATTTCGATTAATTATAACACACATACAGATCCAACTACTTTTAGCTGATCTCCTTGCAGGCTGATTCTCAGTGCAGCTACCAACCACTGAAAAAACGGATAGCAAGATACAAGAAACACACAAAGGCAGCGCTTGATGGGAATAGCATTAAAACTTTTATAGTCTTCAAGTAGGTAACCAAATAAATATTGCACTGGAGATAAAATCGATGTAGCTACATAACGTGTAAAAATGGTGCGAGTAATACCAAACGGTACCAAAAGCAGTCAAAAAACATGTAGCTAAGTATGATACTGGTATAAAAATGTGTACAATGATACCACTGCTGAATCCAGATGAGGAGAGGTTAACATCAGTCCGTCGGCATGTAGATGTCCTGTGAAGGGAACCATGACAACTCCCAGTGGATGGCTGTAGAATCCCAGGTTGATAGCGGGAAGTGTAACAGCCCTTGTGTGTGGCAGATAGTAAGGTCCCGCCGGCATGCAGATATGAAGGCACAGCAAAGGAGCCCTTCAGATGGACACGGCAAGCCCTGCCGGTGTCCGTGATGTTACCAGATCTCTGACGGAACTCCCTGAGTGCCCAGAAGCTGGCGGAGAGGCGAGTACCAATCAAAAGAATTTTAATCGATCAAAAAAATTAAAGATTAATCGATTAATTAAAAGTTAATTTGCACAGCCCTAAAAAAAAAGTATCGGTACTTGTACTCGGTCCTAAAAAAGTGCTATCGGGACAACCCTAATAGATACATATATATTTATCTCTATCTATCTATATAGATATATATATGGGCCATACTGAGTGAGTGAATAACTTGTATAGCGCTGCAAATGCGAACTGAATCGCCTCAAGGCGCTGATATAGAGAGATATATATATATATATACTGGGTACATTGTAGATATTGAGCCCCTGGTAGAGATATATCGATGATTTATTTTATGTGCTGTATAATGTGTATTTATATAAGGGCTGTACTGAGCACAATGTAGATGATACGCCCCTGGTACTGGTATATAGATTTCTGGATGTGATGTATACACTGTATTATATAAGGAGCATGTAAAAAAAATATATTTTTTTTTTCTAAAAAAAGGGGGGTTGCCATCTGGAGCCCTGTGGACCTCTGGGCCCTTTAATAAAAGGCCCTGGGAACCTCTTGGTCTTTTAATAGAAATAAACTTCTGGGCCCTTACAAAAAAAAAAAGGGGGGGTTGCCATCTGGGCCCCTGGGGACCTCTGGGCCCTATTACAGGTGTACTGCCTGTACCCTCCTGATGGTGGCCCTGATTGTATATTAATAAGCCCCCCCCCCCCCCCCCCGAAACAGGTACCATATTTGCCGGCGTATAAGATGACCTTTTGGATGCAAAAAAATGCATCCAAAGTGGGGGGTCGTCTTATACGCTGGATCTGTCTCCGTCAGGCTGCGGGCATCCATGATTCAAAAGCCGCGCCTCCTCCTCAGACTGTTCCGTGATAGGTGGAACACTAATTTTCCCAGCAGGGCCTCTGTTCAGTGTTCCGCCTGTCACGGATGCCTTTTCATCCTCGGACAAGAGGACATCTGTGACAGGCGGAACACTGAACAGAGGCCCTGCTGGGAAAATTAGTGTTCCGCCTATCACGGAACAGTCTGAGGAGGAGGCGTGGCTTTTGAATCATGGATGCCCGCAGCCTGGAAGCCAAAAATCTGCAAAAAAATATGGTAGGGAGATCGTCTTGGCCGGCACAGTGGGGGCAAGTGATGGCACAGTGGGGGCAAGTGATGGCACAGTGGGGGCAAGTGATGGCACAGTGGGGGCAAGTGATGGCACAGTGGGGGCAAGTGATGGCGCAGCGGGGGCATGGCATGTAATGGCACAGTGAGATTTGAAAAAAGCCTGTTTCTGTCGGCGGTTGTTTCTGTATTATATAAGGAGTGTCGGATACATTGTAGCTAATAGGCCCCCCCTGGTACAGGTATATAGACTCAATGTATATACTGTATTTTATAAGGAGTGTTTAAGTAGTGTAATTATAAAAAAAAAAAAAAAAAAAAAGGTTTTTTTAATCAGGTTTATTTTTTGGGGGGATTTTTATCAAATGTATTTTAATCCTTCTTGGTTTTCCAAAATATTCAGATATCTTGCTTTTTTTCTTAGTCTGGTGTTTTTCGTTTTTTATTTTTTTCCTTGATTATTTAGTCTATATGGGCTGCCCCAAAGGAGGAATTTGAGTTATGGAATAATAACAAAATGGTTTAAAATTATTTGGATAAATGACATACATGAGTACTGTGAGTGGAAATTGTGTAGAGTAAAAAAAAAAAAAAAAACTTAATAAAATGTGATATTACAAATGTATTTTAATAACATGTTTTTTGGGGTACACATCTATCTAAAGATATTTTTTTTTCTATTTGAGATACATTATTCATTTTAATTTATTCAGCATGAAATGGAGCTTAGTTATGTAGCATGAGGCTGTATATTTTGCAATATTAAAATGTTTGCTAAAATGAATCCAAGCTGAGATAACATGCACTGCATTGGTGGATTCACACAATGTCACAGTAACCATAACAAAATTAAAAATAAAAACAAGTTCAGGAATATTCCTTTATCCCATTGTTTTGCAAATCTATGTACACTACAAACTGTATGATTGAATCGTTTATGATATCGCTGTTATACTAAGCTTGTTCTAAATGGGAAACCTTCATTTTGTTTTCAAATATTGAGTCTAACTACCAGCAAGAAAATGAGTCCTTACATTTAAAGAGCACCTGCCATTTCAAAGATCATCATAGCAGCGCCTGTTAGCGCTCATCCATTCACCTGCTGCCGCCACGTCCCTCACTTTGTTGTGTCACTGCCGCATCACAAGCCGTCCCATTAAAGTGAATGGGACTGTTGGTGAGTCAACGGCAGGTGAGAGGAGGGGGGGCCGACAGCGGGCGAGAGGAGGAGGGGGGGCCGACAGCGGGCGAGAGGAGGAGGGGGGGCCGATAGCGGGCGAGAGGAGGAGGGGGGGCCGATAGCGGGCGAGAGGAGGAGGGGGGGCCGACAGCGGGCGAGAGGAGGAGGGGGCCGACAGCGGGCGAGAGGAGGAGGGGGCCGACAGCGGGCGAGAGGAGGAGGGGGCCGACAGCGGGTGAGAGGAGAGGGGGCCGACAGCGGGCGAGAGGAGGAGGGGGCCGACAGCGGGTGAGAGGAGGGGGCCAACAGCAGGTGAGAGGAGGAGCCACTGAGGGACAGAGATGACAGTTTCCCATTGAAAAATTATGATTTAAATCTAATCCACCCTAATATAATGTATTGATGTATATAGTGTATTGTGTTGGCATTGGGTTATGCTGGCGCCTTGTGGTCCAGTTTCCACAATCTGCTCCTCATCCGGTGTGCGCGGCGTGGTGTCTGATGCCACTCGAGGATGTTGGCACCCCGTCTTCTCCGTCTCAGGTTGTTGTCCTGCCAGGTGTAATTATATCTTACCAGACAGCGACGGGCCGTGCCAGCGGTTTTTATTCCTGAATTACCCGCCAACGTTGCCAACGCACATCCCAGAGGGACTGCCAACCCTCTCGCCAATTCCCCGCCAGCCCTGCTGGGTATTTATATCTCACTCTGCAATCTGTACCCCCTCCCCCTCCCCCAGCCATGGTTGAGGCTTTCCAAACCTCTTGCCTGTACATGTCAGTAAGTTCAATACTTTGTATTAGGTTGGCATCCCGGGCGACTTGTAGCGGGCAAATGCAGCCCGCGTTGTAAGTGGCTGCGTGCGTTAGTAACAGATGTGTTTTGGGTGCGCTCGGATGGCGATTTCCGTATTTACACTCGCCTCTATGGGAAGGCACGCTTTCCCACTTAATAGGGTGATTCATCAAATCTACAATCGCCGCCGCAGCCGAGGTTTGCTTGAGCGGAAGGAATCTACACTGATTAACCCTTCGGGAGCAACCCCCGGCTCTGCGGCGCTTCACGCTCAGAGATGGGCACTGCGTTCGCAAAATAACTCAACCGTGTCCGATTTCTGCCGCATCCAGGTCGATGTTACAATTCACGCTGAAGAAAGGTGTAGGGCTGGCCTGCCGCCCCCCGGGATGCCGATGGGGGGTTATTATAGTAACGCTCTATGGCAGTGATGGGGAACCTTGGCACCCCAGATGTTTTGGAACTATATTTCCCATGATGCCCTACTACACTCCAGGGTGCAAGGAGCATCATGGGAAATGTCGTTCCAAAACATCTGGGGTGCCGAGTTTCGCCATCACTGATATAGGGAAAGCAATTGTACCTGTGGGGGGGGGGGGGTGTAATACCTGCAATATATTAACTATGCAAATTCCTTCTTCTTTTCTTTATACATTTCGGTGCGGGCCAAGCTGTCCAAAAAAGGGGGACCGGGATTGGGACAGACAATAAAACTGTGCCCGGGGGGGGGGGGGGGGTCGTCATGTGATCTAAACCATTTATTACAAACAAAAAACTGAAAGTTTTCTGTATCTCTAAGATCCAGTTCCCAGTGCTGGTGTCTATAGGCCGCTGTGTTTGGAATGATACTTATCAATAATCATTATTTTTAGTCCCTAGAATGAATTTCTGTGCATGGTTGGTTGGGTAGGTGCGCGTGGTTGGTTGGGTAGGTGCGCGTGTGTTGGTTGGGTAGGTGCGCGTGTGTTGGTTGGGTAGGTGCGCGTGTGTTGGTTGGGTAGGTGCGCGTGTGTTGGTTGGGTAGGTGCGCGTGTGTTGGTTGGGTAGGTGCGCGTGTGTTGGTTGGGTAGGTGCGCGTGTGTTGGTTAGGTAGGTGCGCGTGTGTTGGTTGGGTAGGTGCGCGTGTGTTGGTTGGGTAGGTGCGCGTGTGTTGGTTGTGTAGGTGCGCGTGTGTTGGTTGTGTAGGTGCGCGTGTGTTGGTTGTGTAGGTGCGCGTGTGTTGGTTGTGTAGGTGCGCGTGTGTTGGTTGTGTAGGTGCGTGTGGTTGGTTGTGTAGGTGCGTGTGGTTGGTTGGTTGGTTAGGTGCGCGTGGTTGGTTGGTTGGTTAGGTGTGTATGGTTGGTTGGTTGGTTAGGTGTGTATGGTTGGTTGGTTGGTTAGGTGTGTATGGTTGGTTGGTTGGTTGGTTAGGTGTGTATGGTTGGTGGGTTGGGTAGGTGCGCGTGGTTGGTGGGTTGGGTAGGTGCGCGTGGTTGGTGGGTTGGGTAGGTGCGCGTGGTTGGTGGGTTGGGTAGGTGCGCGTGGTTGGTGGGTTGGGTAGGTGCGCGTGGTTGGTTGGTTAGGTGTGTATGGTTGGTTGGTTAGGTGTGGTTGGTTGGGTAGGTGCGCGTGGTTGGTGGGTTGGGTAGGTGCGCGTGGTTGGGTAGGTGCGCGTGGTTGGTGGGTTGGTTAGGTGTGTATGGTTGGTGGGTTGGTTAGGTGTGTATGGTTGGTGGGTTGGTTAGGTGTGTATGGTTGGTGGGTTGGTTAGGTGTGTATGGTTGGTGGGTTGGGTAGGTGCGCGTGGTTGGTGGGTTGGTTAGGTGCGCGTGGTTGGTTAGGTGTGGTTGGTTGGTTGGTTAGGTGTGTATGGTTGGTTAGGTGTAGTTGGTTGGGTAGGTGCGCGTGGTTGGTGGGTTGGGTAGGTGCGCGTGGTTGGTTAGGTGTGGTTGGTTGGTTGGTTAGGTGTGTATGGTTGGTTAGGTGTGTATGGTTGCCCCCCTACTGACACTCTTCCCCCCCCCCCCCTTATTGACGCTCTGCCCCCTTCTGACACACTGCTGTCCCAATACCACTTCCCCCCCTACTGACACACACTGCCCCCTACTGACACTCTGCCCCCAATACCACTTCCCCCTTCTGACACTCTGCCCCCAATACCACTTCCCCCTACTGACACTCTGCCCCCAATACCACTTCCCCCTTCTGACACTCTGCCCCCAATACCACTTCCCCCTTCTGACACTCTGCCCCCAATACCACTTCCCCCTTCTGACACTCTGCCCCCAATACCACTTCCCCCTACTGACACACTTTCATCTACTGACACACACTGCCCCCTTCTGGCACACACTGCCCCTTTCTGACACACGCTGCCCCTTTCTGACACACGCTGCCCCTTTCTGACACACGCTGCCCCTTTCTGACACACGCTGCCCCTTTCTGACACACGCTGCCCCCTTCTGACACACGCTGCCCCCTTCTGACACACCTGCTGTCCTCTGCCATTCTGACTCTGACGCTGTTTGTATTATAACATAGAGACAACCCCTCCCCCCCGCAGTCAGAGCTCTTCTCTCTCCCACTGACACATGGGGAGATTTACCAAAACTGTAGAGTGCAGAATCTGCTGCAGCTCTGCATAGAAACCAATCAGTTTACAGGTTTTATTGCCAAAGCCCGCCCGTCGAGGTTCTCTGCCGGCCGTCGAAATCGGCGACCCGCCCGTCGGGAATGGCAACCAGCCATTCATCCAGGCGGGCCGTCGAGCAAATAGAGAGCGTGCTCTCTTTTCGCTCGACGGGATTCCCGACGGGCGGGGCGAGCCAGGAGCGTACACACGGCCGAGGTCCTCGCTGGAATGCAGCTTCCAGCGAGGTTCTCGCTGGTTTCCAGCGAGAACCTCGGTCGTGTGTACGGGGCCTAATAGAACCAAGATGAAGTTAGAAGCTGATTGGCTCCCATGCACAGCTGCACCAGATCCCATGTGCTCCGGTCTGGCGGTACGGGGGTCACCCTTAAATCATATCGATCGCTAAAAATCACATCAACCAACAGAACAAAAATCCCTTTATTGTCTCTGAAATCCGCAGAGAGCGAGACGTCGTCCTTTCCTCCACTCTCCACGGTTCACTTTTTAAGAAAAGTCCTTTTTACTGTTCATTTTACAATGACACTAAATGGGTGTTTCTGGTACAAAGCACGCAAAAGCTTTTTGCAAATGGGAAAAATATTTTTTGTTTTCTTGATTGTTCGCATTTCTATTTTCTTGCTTTGTGACAGAAAAAAAAAATGTAACAGTCAAAATGAACGAAAAAGAAAGAAATAAGGTAGAAAAAAATAAGAACAGCTAAAGGAGAAGGGAAGGAAGGAGGTGATTAAGGCTGATTGTGATTACCTCCTACGCGGGTCAAAGGCCACACCTTTTGATTTAGATGACATTTTTATAGCACCGATCGCTCTGTAAATGTCAATGGTCCCACAAATGTGTCGAATGCAGAGTCGCCATCAGTGGGGGGTGGGGGGTGCAGGCAGTACACCTGTAAGGGCCCCGAATGGCAACACCCCTTTTTATTTTAAAAATAAATAAATATTTTTTTATATATATATATATATATATATACATATATTTTTTTTGTTTGTTTTTATTAAAGGGCCCAGAGATCCCCAGGGCCCTGGAAGGCAACCCCCCCTTTTTTTTTCATAAAAATGTTTTAATACATATTTTTTTTCTTTTTATTAAAGGGGCCAGGGCCCCAGATATTAACCCCCCCTTTTTGTTTTTTATAAAAAAATATGTATGTGTGTGTGTGTGTATATATATATATATATATATATATATATATATATATATATATATATATATATATATATATATATATATATATATATATATATATATATAGCCCAAAGGTCCCCAGGGCCCCTGGATGGCAACCCCCCCTTTTTTTTAATAAAACATATTCTATTTTGTTTTTTTATTAAAGGACCCAGAGGTCCCCAGGTCCCTGGATGGCAACCCCCCTTTTTTTGTATGCAATTTTTTTATTATATATTTTTTCCTTTCTTTTTTATTAAAGGGCCCAGAGGTCCCCAGGGCTACCCCCCCTTTTTTTAATACATATATATATTTTTTATATATATATTTTTTTTGTAAGGGGTCCAGAGGTCCCCAGGGCAACCCCCCCAATTCGTGGCACCCCTCCCGCTTTTTAATTTGAGGCAGCAACCCTCCCCCGGTTCTCTGCTCCAAGGGGTCCATGCCTGAAGCTGTGTAAGGGGCCCCATAATTCCTGGTGATGGCCCTGGTCAAAAGTGTCTGACCTGTCCGTCGCAATACCGCAAGAAAATCGCAGATCACCGGCATTACTAGTAAACCAATCAATATGCGCTCATTGCGATATTTTTTTTTTTTTTTTTTTTTAACCAAAAATATGTAAAAGAATAAGTATCGGCCTAAAATATATATATATATATATATAAATTTTTTTTTTTTTTAATTAGGATATTTATTATAGCAAAAAGACAAAGATATTGTGTGTTTGTTTGTTTTTTTTTTTTTTGTTTTTTCAAAAATGCCACTCTTCTTTCCTTTTTTTCATTTATAACGAAAAATAAAAACCGCAGAGGTGATCAAATACCACCAAAAGAAAGTTCTATTTGTGGGGGGGGGAAAAAGGACGCCAATTTTGTTCGGGAGCCACGTCGCACGACCGCGCAATTGTCAGTTAAAGCGGCGCAGTGCCGAATCGCAAGAAAATGTCCCGGTCATCGGGCAGCCAAATCCTCCGAAGTGGTTAATAACATTCAATTACAATATGACTTGTGTCTGACATGTATATGCTATTTTTTTTTGGAGTTAACCTTTTAAGGACTTGGCTCTCAGGTGTAGAAATGTACGCGGGGATCACGCGGGGAGAAAACCGGCAGATCCTGCGCAAAAAAGATCATCCGCATTGCATCTCGCATAATACAGATATACAAGTGAACGTTCCTCCAGAGTTGAGGCACACATTCTGAAGGTCGAGGTTGTAAAATATTTACAGAATCAGACCGCGGACGCAGATTTTTCTTGGTACAGCTTATATAACTCTATGTAATGGGGGAGGGGGGGGTACTGACCACAACACAGCCGTGTGCCTGGACCCATAGCAGTACAGATTCCCTATTATGTCCTAGACTGTGAGACCTCATGCACACTGGGCATTTTTAACGTGGCTGTTAGTGGCGTCGGGGGGGGGGGGGGGCAATCCGTGACGCAGCAAAGCAGCCCCAAACCATGATGCCCCCACCACCCTACTTCACAGTTGGGATGAGGTTTTGATGTTGGTGTGCTGTGCCTCTTTTTCTCCACACATAGTGTAGTGTGTGTTTCTTCCAAACAACTCAACTTTGGTTTCATCTTTTCACAGAATATTTTGCCAGTACTGCTGTGGAACATCCAGGTGCTCTTGTGCAAACTGTAAACGTGCAGCAATGTTTTTTTTTTTTTTTGGACAGCAGTGGCTTCCTCTGTGGTGTCTTCCCATGAAATCCATTCTTGTTTTACATATCGTAGATTCTCTAACAGGGACTGGGCAGGACTTAGGGTGGTGGGGGCCCATGATTCGGGTTATTGTCACCAAAAAAATGGAGCAGAATAAATTGTGCCCTAAATCTATGAAGAAAGATTATTTGCTAAATTTTATAACCCGAAACTGCACCAGAGAACACAGGCCGGCGTATTGGGCGTACGTTACGTACGTGGTGATCCGGCGTAGCTTAGGCAGTTGTGCCGGCGTGGTTGCGAGCATGCGCATAAGGGTGCAGTTTCATGCGTCCACGTCATGGCTACGTCACGGCGCATGCGCATTCGTGATACGCCGGGCGTAAAACACTGCAACATGCTCGGACTATCATTTGCATGGGGTCACGCTCACTTCCACCTGCGCCTTCGAAAAATACGCTACGCTGGCGTATCTTGGTGTGCAATAGCTTGCTGAATACAGTGCATGCCTCTCCGCGCTGCGCTGGCGTAGCGTACTGTGTGCTGTGACATTTACTGAGCGATCAGTGCTATAAAAATGCACTGATTACTGTATAAATGTCAGTGGCAGGGAAAGGGTTAACACTAGGAGGGGGGGTTAAATGTGTTCCCTAGTATGTGTTCTAACTGTGGGGGGAGGGGACTCACTATAGGAGATGACAGTCTGTCTTGACTCCTCAGATAGCATGGGGATTTGTGTGTGTATACACATACATACACACAAACCCCTGTGCAGCTCCCTCTGATGGCTCTCCTGGGCGAAGCCGTATATATATATATATATATATTTTCGCCCAGAGGAGCCATTCTGCCACAGTATATTTGCGTGAGCTGGCCGGTTACATACCGCCAAAAGGAAGCTCTATTTGTGTGAACAAAATAATACAAATCTCGCATGTGTACAATGTCGCATGACCGCGCAATTGTCATTCAAAGTGTAACAGCGCTGAAGGCTGAGAATTGGCCTGGGCAGGAAGGGGGTGAAAGTGCCCCGGTATTGGGGTGGTTAAGGCCTGTACACCGGAAAGTCCTACCCAGCTCAGTCCATGCGCAAGGCAACGCATTTTTGTAAGTTCCCCTCCACCTATCCTCCAGAATTCTGGTAGAGATCCAGCAGCATGTCTACGCAAGTGTTGGTCTATCACAGGTGGTCTCCAAACTGCGGCCCGAGGGCCAGGTGTGGCCCTTATACTAGCCGTTACCTGGTCCTTGGGGCACTATTCCTCCCATTGACACCATATGAGGCCATATTTATTCTCACTGATGCCGGGCCGGGATGTTTTCTAAGTTCTGAAAGAACAATAAACTGGCCCTTTCGTTAAAAAGTTTGGAGACCCCTGGTCTATCACATAAAATACATTTACGTTTTTGGGTGGAACATGACAACATGTGGAAAATTTCAAGGGGTATGAATACTTTTTCAAGGCACTGTGTATGTTATGTATTTTTTTTCTGGGAATGTTTTGTGTGCAGGAATGCGCACAAAACAAAAACGCCTGGAATTTACGTCCAAAAAGCAGATACTCAAACGTCAGTTCTGTGTCCAAGAGGCCTTAGGATTAGACATGCGCACTGCCGAAAAAATTCATTCATTTTCGTTTTCGATTCATTCGTTTTTTAGCTTTTTTCGGAAATTCCATCATTTGGAATTTTGGAAGTTTTGGAATTTCGGAAACGCGAAAATTACGAAATTGAAAAATTCGGAAACCGGAAATTAAAAAATTTGAAAATAGGAAATTAAAAAATTTCTGAATTTTCGAATTCTCGCATTATGAATTCTCGCATTATGAATTCTCGCATTATGAATTCTCGCATTATGAATTCTCGCATTATGAATTCTCGCATTATGAATTCTCGCATTATGAATTCTCGCATTATGAATTTACGAATTTCTGAATTTTCACATTTACGAATTTCGAAATTAAGTAAATTAGTAATTTTCGTAAAATTAGAACATTTTGGAAATCCAAAAATTCGGAAATTTCGGAATTGTCCCGCCCCTATACACACCCTCATAAATTAACTCATGAAATGACACTTTAAAGGGACACTAAAGTCAGGACTTTAAAAAAAAAAAAAATAACAAACATGTGATACTTACCTCCACTGTGCAGTTCGTTTTGCACAGAGTGGCCCGGAAAGCTGTCTTCTGGGGTCCCTCGGTGGCTGTCTGGGCTCCTCCTCGCAAAAGCTTTCCCTCTTCATGCGAGGGCGCTCGCACGGTGGAAAGCTTTTGCGAGCGCGCTCCCGTGATACAGCGGCGGCCATAGCAGCTGACTGTATCACTCGGCTCCGTCCCCCGGCGCGCCACGTCATCCTCTGTGATTGACAGCAGCGCCAGCCAATGGCTGCGCTGCTATCAATCCGCCCAGCCTAGCCAATCAACGGCCAGGCTGGGAACCGAAGAGGACGACGTGGACGCGCCCGGGAGATTCGAATGGTCAGGTAAGTAAAACGGGGCATAGGATGCATTAAGGTAAAAAAACTTTATCGGTGCCCAAAAATGCAGCCTGCCCGTGTCCCCAGTGCAGCCACGTGTCCCCAGTGCAGCCACGTGTCCCCAGTGCAGCCACGTGTCCCCAATGCAGCTTACTTGTGCTGAGTGAGAGGAACTGGAGCCGCCACCTGATTGTTCAAAGTGTGGGGAACATAACGGCTTTCAATTCAATGGTTGTGTTCCCCCGCCGCAAGCCGCCATATACAGCCCCTCCCCTTGTCCAGGAAACTTTGATAGACAGATCACCCGTCCAATTATGGGATGGGTGATCTATCAAAATTCCCGGGCAAGGGGGAGGGGCTGTATATGACGGCTCGGGGCGGGGAACACAGCTATCGAATTGAAAGTTATGTTCCCTGCGATTTGAACAACCAGGCGGCGCTGGCTCCTCTCCTCGCTCACCCCCCCCCCCCTGCTCCCAGGCATCCCACACTTGCCAGCCCTCAAAATTTACTGCGAGCAGGCGAGTGTAAATTTTGAGGGTTGCCATACGTAACAGTGGCTCTACGTCTCGCCCCTCGTATTGGCCCTCAGTAGCTGAATTCTGTTTCCTGCATGTGAGTGGGCGTTGTGGTCTGAAATACATTTTATCAGATTGAAAGGAAAATTACGATCAAATTGAAGTCATTTCGAAAACAAGAAACCCGTCGAGCAATGTGAGGAAATAAACATTAGCATAATTCACTGCGTTCCCCCTGAGGTTTCATCGACTCGATTGCCCAGCAGGTGATCAAAAATAACAGATTAATTATTCAATTCTTTATTTTTTTTTATTTTTTTGATCGAGGAAATAAAGAAGGAAATTGAGCTGCAAGGAGCGGAATGCTTTGCTACAAGTCTGGACAGCGCTATTTTATGGGCTTATTATAGAGTCTGCCTACGCTAAACCCATAAAATAGTCTATAGGGTTTATATAGATCTATAGGGTTGGGTTTAAGAGACGTATGGATTTTTTTTTTTTTTGCAGAATCGTACATACCTACAGAGCCTTGAAAAGGTATTCATACCCCTTGAAATTCTCCACGGAATGGCCTGTGATACCCAGAGACTTTTGAATGAGTGAGTGAGTGAAGAACTTATATCGTGTAGCACATGCAAACTAATTGCTTCTGGGCGCGGGATGAAGGATGCGGGGTACTCGTGTGCCAGCTTCACCAATGACTCTTATGTCTAGGGTCATCCTATGTCCCATAGGGGCATAGGATGACTGAGAAATGATATCTCAGATTACATGAAATGGGACAGTAATGATGATTCATGTATTGCAGGATCTCTTGAAATATTACAAGTTGTTTATTCTGACCCCAACAGGTCAATAGAATGACTCTTTCAATGTGGAACATAGACTTTTGAGGTGTTAATTGAGACTGGTTCCTAAGATATTTCATTGTCCTATTGTGTATGCTAATGACACTGTTTTGTGTGAAAATACTATTGATAATCGATGTGGAATGTGACTTGTCAGCTGTAGTAATGAACTCCTGTAGATTCGGTGCCAGAATGTCTGACATAGGAATGTGTATTGTGTATCAGGTGAAAAGGCTTGTCGCGGAATCAGAATGTCTGGGTAATGACTAATAATTAACTCATCTGAATGTCATTGTCTAAAAGAATGTGTATTGAAGTTCCTTGTGTAATGTGATGGGTGGAGTTGATTCATTGTTCACTTGGTTTCTAAACTGTATAAAACAAGGCTGAGTGTACCATTAAAGGATTCATTTGTTTGGAACCAGAGAACGAAGCTTGTGTCTCGTTTTCTGTGGAATTGATATGGATCGTGTCTGCTGGATTGTTGGAGTGTCGGATAAGCTGTCGTGGGTTGGTGGAATGGAATTCGTAAACGGTGTTAACCCCTCACCATTGCATCCACATTTTCTCATGTTACAACCAAAAACGTAAATGTATTTTATTGGGATTTTATGTGATAGACCAACACAAAGTGTCACATCATTGTGAAATGGAAGGAAAATTATAAATGGTTCTCTTTACAAATAAATATGTGAAAAGTGCGGCGTGCATTTGTATGGCGCCTCGTTTACCCTGATAACTAAAATCTAGTGAAACCAATTGCCTTCAGAAGTCACCTAATTAGTAAATAGTCCACCTGTGTGTCATTTTAATCTCAGTATAAAGACAACTGTTCTGTGAAGCCCTCAGAGGTTTGTTAGAGAACCTTAGTGAGCAAACGGCATTAATAAAAGCCGAGGAACACACCAGACAGGTCAGAGATAAAGTTGTGGAGCAGTATAAAGCAGGGTTAGGTTAAAAAAAAAAAAAAAAAAAAAAATTCCCAAGATTTGATTATCTCACGGAGCTTCTTTTTAATCCATCATCGGAAAATGGAAAGAGTATGGCACAACCGCAAACCTACCAAGACATGTCCGTCCACCTAAGCTGACCGGGCCGGGCAAGGAGAGTGTTCATCAGAGAAGCGGCCAAGAGGCCCATTGTAACTCTGGAGGAGCTGCATAGATCAGGGGGGAGAATCTGTCCACAGGACAACTATTAGTGGTGCTCTCCACAAATCTGCCCTTTATGGAAGAGTGACAAGAAGTAAGACGTCGGGGAAAGAAAGACATAAGAAGTCCTGTTTGCAGTTTGTGAGAAGCCATGTGGGGGAGGGGACACAGCAAACATGTGGAAGAAGGTGCTCTGGTCACATGACACCAAAATGCAACTTTTTAGTCTAAAAACAAAACTCTATGTGTGGGGGAAACTAACACTGCACATCACTCTGAACACACAATCCCCACCGTGAAACATGGTGGTGGCAGCATCATGTGGTGGGGATGCTTTTCTTCAGCACGGACAGGGAAGCTGGTCAGAGTTGATGGGAAGATGGATGGAGACAAATACAGGACAGTCTTAGAAGAAAACCTGTTAGACTCGGCAAAAGACTTGAGACTGGGGGGAGGTTCAACTTCCAGCAGGACAACAACCCTAACATACAGCCAGAGCTACAATGGAATGGTTTAGATCAAAGCCTATTCATGTGTTAGAATGGCCCAGTCACAGTCCAGACCTAAATCCCATTGAGAATCTGTGGCAAGACTTGAAAATTGCTGATCACAGGTGCTCTCCATCCAATCTGACAGAGACAGAGATATTTTACAAAGAAGAATGGGCAGAAATGTCCCTCTAGATGTGCAAAGCTGGTAGAGACACCCCCAAAAAGACTTGTAGAGAAAGGGGGTTCTACAAAGTACTGACTCCGGGGTGCGCCATACAAATGCCCCTCCCCCACACTTTTCACATATTTATTTGTAAAAAAATAAATAAAACCATTTTTTAATTTTTCCTTTCACTTCACAATTATGTGACACTTGACCAATGTAACAAATTCATCTTTAACCACTTGCCGACTGCCGCGCGAATATTTACGTTGACAGAATGTCACGGCTGCACACATGGACGTTCATATATCAGTCCCCTTTAATTTGCCACCGTGTGGTCGTGGCGCGTCGTCTTGCCCACGGGACTTGTGGACTCGATGTCCGCCGGTGTCCCGTGATCGGGTCACAGAGCTGAAGAACAGGGAGATGTCGGTGTGAACACAACATCTCCCTATTCTTCCTAGTGACATGTCACTGATCGCCTGTTCCCTGTCATCGGGAGCAGCGATCAGTGACGTGTCACTCGTAGCCACTCCCCCTAACAGTTAGAATCACTCCCTAGGAGATCCTATTTAGACCTTCCGGAAGGACAAAGTCACATCGTATAACGAAACTCTTCTCCTCACGGTCACTCCGACATCCCCCCCCCCCCCCCAACGTCCTTCAATGTCACATTACTAAATAAAACAGGGATTGTGGTATGTTGTAAGAGGCAATCACAGCTAAGTGGACATGGCTGGCAGAGGGCCACTGGTTCGATGCCGCCATTCCCTGGGAGGATCAGGCCTGACGTAAGAGCTTTGGCCGACGACCAGAAGACGATAGACTTCTTAACCAGCCCGCAGTTCACTAATTACGAGGTGATATTTCCTCACTTTCGCCAGGCGTCCGTCCAGGAAACATGAACTTTTTTACATGTTAACTGCAGTTAATTAGCCGGTCCTCGGAATGGGGCGTCCTTCCTGTACGTCCCTCATTAAGGCCGATGCAAAACGCGTCCCAGAAAAATTCAAGAGATCCGCCAAGATTTCCCAAGGACACACAATGCAGATGGATTTAGTGCCTGTCAGAAGATCGCGTCCCCGCTGATTTCCATGTGGGGAGGCGGCCTAGGACTTTTCATTTGCTGAGTGCAAAGAAAGAATGGAGTGCTTGGTCAGTTAACCACTTCAGCCCCCGGACCATTATGCGATTCGGCACTGCGCCGCTTTAACTGACAATTGCGCGGTCGTGCGACGTGGCTCCCAAACAAAATTGGCGTCCTTTTTTCCGCACAAATAGAGCTTTCTTTCGGTGGTATTTGATCATCTCTGCGGTTTTTATATTTTGCGCTATAAACAAAAATGAAAGAAATGCAATATTTTCTATAATATCCTCAAAAAATATATATAATTATTTTTTTCCTCAGTTTAGGCCGATACGTATTCTTCTACCTATTTTTGGTAAAAAAAAATCGCAATAAGCGTTTATCGATTGGTTTGCGCAAAAGTTATAGCGTTTACAAAAAAGGGGATGGTTTTATGGCATTTTTTTATTATTTTTTGTTTTACTAGTAATGGCGGCGATCAGCGTTTTTTTTTTTTTTTTTTCCATGACTGCGACATTATGGCGGACACATCGGACACTTTTGACACATTTTTGGGACCGTTGCAATTTTTACAGCGAAAAGTGCTATAAAAATGCACTCATTACTGTGAAAATGACAATGGCACTGAAGGGTTTAACCACTAGGGGACACTACGGGGTTAAGTGTGTCCTAAGGGAGTGATTCTTACTGTAGGGGGGTGGGGCTGGATGTGTGATGTCACTGATCGTCGTTCCCTATATCAGGGAACAGACGATCAGTGACAAGCCACACAGAAGTACGGGGAAGGTGTGTTTACACTCGCCTCTCCTCCTTTAGCTCCTGTGACCGCGGGCGCGGTCACAGAGCTTTGGACCGGGACGCGAGTGCGCCACCAGCAGCGCACGTGACCCACGGCTGGGCACATAAAGGGCAACGTACCTGTACGTGCCTGTGCCCAGCCGTGCCATTCTGCCGACGTATATCGCGTTGGCGGTCCTTAAGTGGTTAAAGGGGTTGTAAAGGTTTGTTTTTTATTTTCTAAATGGGTTCCTTTTAAGGGAGTGCATTGTGGGTTCACCTCCCTTACCTTCTGTGCGTGAGCTCGTCGGGACGAGGGCGGGTTACGTATTATTATTTTTTGCCGAGGTCAGCCGAGCTGTCCTCGGGCCCTTCCGTGTGTTTCCAAGGCTCAATGCATGCCATTGAAGTCAATGCGGGTAGAGAAAGGTGGCAGAGCAGGGACCTATAGGGGGGTAGGGAAAGGTGGCAGAGCAGGGACCTATAGGGGGTAGGGAAAGGTGGCAGAGCAGGGACCTATAGGGGGGTAGGGAAAGGTGACAAAGCAGGGACCTATAGGGGGTAGAGAAAGTTGGCAGAGCAGGGACCTATAGGGGGGTAGAGAAAGGTGGCAGAGCAGGGACCTATAGGGGGTAGAGAAAGGTGGCAGAGCAGCGACCTATAGGGGGTAGATAAAGGTGGCAGAGCAGGGACCTATAGGGGGTAGAGAAAGGTGGCAGAGCAGGGACCTATAGGGGGTAGATAAAGGTGGCAGAGCAGGGCCCTATAGGGGGTAGAGAAAGGTGGCAGAGCAGGGACCTAATAGGGGGGTAGGGAAAGGTGGCAGAGCAGGGCCCTATAGGGGGTAGAGAAAGGTGGCAGAGCAGGGACCTATAGGGGGGGAAGGAAAAGTTGGCAGAGCAGGGACCTATAGGGGGGTAGAGAAAGGTGGCAGAGCAGGGACCTATAGGGGGTAGGGAAAGGTGGCAGAGCAGGGACCTATAGGGGGTAGGGAAAGGTGGCAGAGCAGGGACCTATAGGGGGGTAGGGAAAGGTGGCAGAGCAGGGCCCTATAGGGGGTAGAGAAAGTTGGCAGAGCAGGGACCTATAGGGGGGTAGAGAAAGGTGGCAGAGCAGGGACCTATAGGGGGTAGGGAAAGGTGGCAGAGCAGGGACCTATAGGGGGTAGGGAAAGGTGGCAGAGCAGGGACCTATAGGGGGGTAGGGAAAGGTGGCAGAGCAGGGACCTACAGGGGGGTAGAGAAAGGTGGCAGAGCAGGGACCTATAGGGGGTTAGAGAAAGGTGGCAGAGCAGGGACCTATAGGGGGTTAGAGAAAGGTGGCAGAGCAGGGACCTATAGGGGGTTAGAGAAAGGTGGCAGAGCAGGGACCTATAGGGGGTTAGAGAAAGGTGGCAGAGCAGGGACCTATAGGGGGTTAGTCAAAGGTGGCAGAGCAGGGACCTGCGGGGGGTGCTGGAAAGCCTCGGAAACACACGGAAAGGCCCGAGGACTGCTCGGCTGACCTCGGCGGAAAAGCATTTTTTTTAACCTGCCCCCGTCCCGATGAGCTCACACGCAGAAGCGAACGCATACGTGAGCAGCGCCCACATGTGTTCAAACCACACATGTGAGGTGTTGCCGCGATCGTTAGAGCGAGAGCAATAATTCTATCCCTAGACCTTTTTTTTTCACTTGGAACACCCAACCTGTAGAATTTTTTAAACGTCGTGAACCCTGGAAGGTGCCTGTACAAAGATACTGTTGTCCTTCTGGAGAGCAAAGCAGATGGAGGCATAGTCAGGGGAGTACTGCAATCTCCGTGTGAGCTTCGGAATAAGTGGCAATGCACATATAATGCATGTTTATGTACAATGCAGGACCACGCATGCATACATGGGAATTCAGACATGGTTTACTGTGCATAGGTCTGGCTAGACCAGGGGTGTCCAAACTTTTTTCAAATAGGGCCAGATTGCCAACAGACTACATACAGAAGAATCTCCTGTTTACACAGCAGCCTCTTTAATATAATGTCCCGCCTCCTATGATAGACAGAGGAGTTGTCCAATGGCAGCCCAGGAGACGGGATTTCCTATTACAGATGCCGCCGAGTAAACAGGAGATTCTCCTGTATGTAATTTGACAGCACTCGTTGTCCCCTCCGAGGCAGCACCAATAAATACAGTATATATCCACATTACCAGGGGGGCCACATTAAACTGGAACGGGGGCCACACTTGGTCCGGACTTTGGACATGCATGGGCTGGACAGAAGTAAACCACAGACTCTGTATAAGTCTATCCTTGGTGGAGTTATATAAGGACAAGAAGATGCCCGGCCTGTTTATCCAGACAGCGTCCTTCAGACATCAGAGTGATCACACCTCGTCCATATGCAGAGTTAGAAAATGAGCGGCGTTCCCTGGCGTCGCTAGCGTGCTACGAACACCTGGCATAGGTGAAGTATTACCATATTATAGAGACTCCACATCTGCTGCTCTGATGAAGCAAAGCACAGCGTATGGGGGGATCGTTACCTGGAGCCGGCCAGAGGGACCTATTTATAAAGAGGTGAACCTGACTCTCAGGTATTCATAAAGACGTGATTAAACCAAACAAAACAAGGGCTCTTAACCTTATTGAGACCAGGACCTGGGATATTTGGAGGATCTGGAGTAGACTGTGGGGCACATCAGGGGGCCTGTGGGGCACTTTGAATGCTGGAGAGCACTGAGAGGTTTGGGGGAACGGTGGAGGCTGAGGAGAGCTGTGGTCCACTATGGAAGGGTGGGAGATTGGGGGAAACTGTTGGAGGCACTATGAAGGGCTGAAGGATCTTCAGTAGACTGTGGGACACTGAAGGGGGCCACTGGCACTGTGGGAGATTTGGGGGCATGGTGGGGGCTGAGGAGCACTGTAGTCCACTATGGAAGGGTGGGAGATGGGAGGCACTGTGGTAGGTTGGGGGACACTTTTGGAGGTTGGTGGTACTATGAAGGACTGAAGGATCTTCAGTAGACTGGGGGAAACTGAAGGGGGCCACTGGCACTGTGGGAGATTTGGAAGCTGGGGGGTCACTTTGGAAGGTGGGGAGGGAAGGCTCATTGATGGAGGTGGTGAGGGGAGGCTCATTGATGGAGGTGGGGAAGGAAGGCTCATTGATGGAGGTGGAGAGGGGAGGCTCATTGATGGAGGTGGGGAGGGAAGGCTCATTGATGGAGGTGGGGAAGGAAGGCTCATTGATGGAGGTGGGGAAGGAAGGCTCATTGATGGAGGTGGGGAAGGAAGGCTCATTGATGGAGGTGGGGAAGGAAGGCTCATTGATGGAAGTGGGGAGGAAAGGCTCATTGATGGAGGTGGGAAGGGGAGGCTCATTGATGGAGGTGGGGAGGGGAGGCTCATTGATGGAGGTGGGGAGGGGAGGCTCATTGATGGAGGTGGGGAGGGAATGCTTATTGATGGAGGTGGGGAGGGAAGGCTTATTGATGGAGGTGGGGAGGGAAGGCTCATTGATGGAGGTGGGGAGGGAAGGCTCATTGATGGAGGTGGGGAAGGAAGGCTCATTGATGGAGGTGGGGAAGGAAGGCTCATTGATGGAGGTGGGGAAGGAAGGCTCATTGATGGAGGTGGGGAGGGAAGGCTCATTGATGGAGGTGGGGAAGGAAGGCTCATTGATGGAGGTGGGGAAGGAAGGCTCATTGATGGAAGTGGGGAGGGAAGGCTCATTGATGGAAGTGGGGAGGGAAGGCTCATTGATGGAAGTGGGGAGGGAAGGCTCATTGATGGAAGTGGGGAGGGAAGGCTCATTGATGGAAGTGGGGAGGGAAGGCTCATTGATGGAGGTGGGGAGGGAAGGAGACAGGATCAGAAGCAGCTTATGTTTAAAGATTTCTACCCCCTGCAGAGGGTGCACCTTTCGGGAAAATAGGGATCTGAGGGGGAGCATGAGTGGAATTCACCCACCTCTCACCAATGATCGATATTGCACTATTTTGTCTATGGACAAGTCTCTTTGGATTGGAAGCACCTATATGGATCCATGAACTTCGTTTTTTTACTAGCTGGAAGGCAGGGAGGGGAGGGGGGAAGAGAGGACAGCGGATGACAGAAGACGCTGCGGATGACGGAGGCACATAAACTGAGCACGGCGTCAGGGCTCAGCAGCCATGATACACAGGGGGAGCCAGGCAGGATCAGCCAGGTATTTCAGGTTATAGAAGGGGGCAAATTACATAGCACTGTGCTGTAACATGCTTTAATAGAGCAAGATCCATACCCCTCTCTCCCCATACATGTACTCTATTATCTCAAAACCTATAATCGCAGCGCGGGATCCAAGACTCTGTAAAATAGAAGAAGGTGGCCTGGTCTGAGGAATCATTATGTGGATGGCGGGGTGCGTGTGCGCCGTTTTACCTTTAAATTCTACTAATGTTTGCCCTTGGCACAGTTTATATCGTTATAAAAAATTTAAGATTTGGTTCACATTGATCAGAGAATGAAATGAATGGAGAAATGTGTTTAGCCCTGACACCGGTCACATCACAACGGCGGCGGTGGCGGCGGGCCATGCTGCATCCTCTATGGGGACATTTGCTTTCATCAGGAGTCACAAAGTAACTTTTCAGGGATCTCAGTGGGACCGACTCTTCCTTTTAATCTGCGCTGTGTATGTGGAATGCTTTGTCAGTGTGATCTGATAACAACCCAGAGGGCGTTCCGTACACCGGCATACATTGTGTCCAACCCAAGTCTTTCTAATGACCATAGAGAGGCCGGGGGGGGTTGTTATCTGATCTCCACAAATCATCGTCATTACATCTGGGATCCAGACATTATTTTGACTATATCTATATACAGTGGGCCAGATTCTCAAAAAATCGTGTATTTGCGGCGTAGCGTATCCCATTTACGCTATGCCTATGCAGTTTTTACGGGCAAGTGCTGTATTCTTAAAGCACTTGCTCCGTAATTTGCGTCGGCGTAGCGTAAAGGGGGACGGCGTAAGGCCGCGTAATTCAAATAGGGAAGGAGGGGGGCGTGCTGTATTTAGATTAAGCACGCCCCCATGCCGAACGAACTGCCCATGCGCCGGCCTTAAACGTAGGCCACTGCGCATGGTCCATAGTACGCCGCAAATACAGTGATTACGACGAGAACGTAATTAACGTATAGGCCTATTCGCGACGAGTTGCGTAAACGATGGAAAAACACGACGCTGTCCCGACGTCCATACTTAACATGGCTTACGCCGGACCTACGCAAGGTTACCCCTCCTTCTAGCAGGGGTAACCTTACGCGTACGCAAACTACGTAAACTACGTCAACGGCGCGCAACTTCGTTTGGGAATCGGCGTATGGCGCTCATTTGCATATTCAACGCAGAAATCTAAGGGAACGCCTCCTAGCGGCCGGCGTAGTATTGCATTTAAGATCCGACGGTGTAAGTGACTTACGCCAGACAGATCTACGCCGTATCTATGCGTAACTGATTCTAAGAATCGCGTCGCATAGATACCCGGGCTCAGAAACGGAGATATGACGGTGTATCTGGAGATGCACCGTCGTATCTCTTTGAGAATCTGGCCCAGTATCTGCCAAAAGTAAGTACACCCCTCACATTTGTGTAACTATTTTCTTCTCCCTTTTCATGTGAACACTGAAGAAATGACACTTTGTATCTCCAATGTTGTGTAGTGAGTGTACAGCTTGTATAACAGTGCAAATTTGCTGTCCCCTCAAAATAACTCAACACACAGCCATTAATGTCTAAACCGTTGGCAACCAAAGTGAAAATGTCCAAATTGGACCCAAAGTGTCCAATATTAATATACGTTTTTGGACTCCTTACACAGCTTTAGGCCTGGGCTCCTGAGCCCGACCACCAACATTCTCCAGGGCTTGCCCACGGGCCATACTACCAAATCCACACACCGGCCACCTCACCTGTAGCCCCCCCTCAATCCTGTATATATGTCAGCCCCCCACACACACACGTGTATATATGCCAGCCCCCCCATACACACCTGTATATATGCCAGCCCCCCCACACACACCTGTATATATGCCAGCCCCCCCACACACACCTGTATATATGCCAGCCCCCACACACACACCTGTATATATGCCAGCCCCCCCAAACACACCTGTATATATGCTAGCCCCCCCACACACACCTGTATATATGCTAGCCCCCCCACACACACCTGTATATATGCCAGCCCCCACACACACACCTGTATATATGCCAGCCCCCTCACACACACCTGTATATATGCCAGCCCCCACACACACACCTGTATATATGCCAGCCCCCACACACACACACCTGTATATATGCCAGCCCCCACACACACACCTGTGTATATATGCCAGCCCCCACACACACACCTGTATATAAGCCAGCCCCCACACACCTGTATATATGCCAGCCCCCACACACACCTGTGTATATATGCCAGCCCCCCCACACACACCTGTATATATGCCAGGCCCCCCACACACACCTGTGTGTATATATATATATATATATATATATATATGCCAGCCCCACACACACCTGTATATATGTCCCCCCCCCCCACACACACCTGTATATATGTCCGCCCCCCCGCACACACCTGTGTATATATGCAAGCCCCCCGCACACACCTGTGTATATATGTCAGCCCCCACACACACACACCTGTGTATATATGCCAGCCCCCACACACTTGTATATATGTCCGCCCCCCCCACACACACCTGTGTATATATCCACGAATCCACGAATACTAGGTCGGGTGAGCTCTCCCGAAGAGAGACCACCCCCCAGGGGCGAGGGAGGAAGGAACCTGATGGCCACACATCCTCTCCCTAGACAGGGTGAGCCCAACGACTCACACCCTTCATCTGTGAGAAAACGCACACAAAAGTAAAGGGTGACAAACAGAAGGAGGAAAAAAAGTGGCCATGCCAAATAGTGCACTGGTGGAGCCCTAAGGCCTGGTAGATAACAATTTCCCCGGACTTAAGCCAAAAACCCAGCCCATGAGGCGCAGTGCAGAAAGAAAGCATCATTTTGGTGCCGTTACCATGTGTTCTGTTCACACCATGGGGTCCCACACCCAAGTATTACTAAGACTACCCCTAGGGTTACCACTCCCAGGGGGACCACAGACACCGCGGACCGTCTGCCTTCCCAGCCCATGAGGCGCAGTGAGTGAGAAATTGTATAGCGCAACACATGCAAACTGAATCGCCTCAGGGCGCTTGGTATCCGTTTGCTACTATATTACCTTCAGAATAGATGGGTTTTAAGGTTTTTCCGAAGGCCTGGTGATTCCCTTCCATTCGGATGCTGGTTGGTAAAGCGTTCCACAGTTTAGGTCCTTGGACTGCAAATCTCTGTTCTCCTTTGGACTTATATCTGGCCTTGGGTATATGGAGTAGATTTTGGTTGGTAGAACGGAGAACGTGATTGGGGTTGTGACATTTTAATTTTTCACATAGATATTGGGGGGCACTTCCTAGAACACATTTGTGCGTCAGGCATAGTGCCTTAACCACTTCCATACCGGGGGGCACTTGCGCACCTTCCTGCCCAGGCCAATTTTCAGCTTTCAGCGCTGTCGCACTTTGAATGACAATTGCGCGGTCATGCTACACTGTACCCAATCAAAATTGGCGTCATTTTTTTTGCCCACAAATGGAGCTTTCTTTTGGTGGTATTTGATCACCTCTGCGATTTTTTTTTTTTTTTTTTTGCGCAACAACTAAAAAAAGACTGACAATTTTGAAAAAAAAAAAGTTTTTATTTTTTTCTGTAATTTTTTTGTAAATAAGTAATTTTTTTCTCTTTTAATTACGGGCACTGATGGGCGCTCATAGGCGGCACTGATGGGCGCTCATAGGCGGCACTTGGCACTGATGGGCAATCATAGGTGGCACTAATGGGCACTCATAGGCGGCACAGATGGGCACTCACTTAGGCGGCACTTATGAGTTGCACTGATGGGTACTTATGGGTGGGCACTGGGCATGGATTGGCACTGTGGGGTGGCACTGATGGACACTGAGGGGTGGCACTGATGGATCCATGTTGCCAATCAGTGCCCATTTGTGGGCACTGGCATCTTTTTATTTTTTACTGTCCTTTTTTTTTATTTATATTTGTTTTACTTTTTACTTTTTATTTTTTTATTGCCCCTTTTTTTTTATTTTTTGCACTTCCCTGGTGGTCCACTGTGGCAATCCAAGGGGGGGCTGCGCTGATAAACAATCAGCGAGAACCCCCCCCCTGTCAGGAGAGCCGCCGATCGGCTCTCCTCTACTCGCGTTTGTCGGACGCGAGTGAGGAAAAGCCATCAACGGCTCTTCCTGTTTACATCGTGATCAGCCGTGATTGGACGCGGCTGATCACGTTGCAAAGAGCCTCCGCCGGAGACTCATTAATGAGATCGGAGATGCAGGGTGTCAGACTGACACCCCGCATCACCGATCGCTGCGCGCCCCCGGCATGAAATCCTGCAGGACGTCAATGGACGTCCAGTCAGGATTTCAGAACCACTTCCCGCACGTCAATCTGTTATTGACCGGGCAGGAAGTGGTTAAGCGTAATTCTGTCTTTTACGGGCAACCAATGAAGGGATCTCAGGGGGAGGGGTAAATTGATTCCCAGGGTTTTTTTCCTGTTACAAGTCGTGCCGCCGTATTCTGGACGACTTGTAGACGAGCAATTTGGTACTTTGGGAGTCCGAGGTGAAGGGCGTTTGCATAGTCGAGTCTGGAGTTGATTATGGCTCCCACCACGACCGCTATGTCTTCTTTCGGGATGAAGGGAACATGTCTGCGTAGTAGGCGCAGCAGATGGTACGATCCGCTGACTACTGACCCTATTTGTGCATCCATTGTCATGTGGGTGTCAAAAGTGACTCGGAGACTTTTGGTGATGGTTTGTCCCAAAAGGGCGGTGGTGTCTATGTTGTCATGGCAAGACTCTTTCGGTTGGCGTGAAGCAAAACAAGTTCTGTTTTCGATCCATTGAGTTTCAGATAACTCTACGTCATCCAATCTTTTATCAGATTAAGGCATTTCTCTAGTCCGAGATAATCATCCTTTTTGTTGCCGATACGAGAGTAGAGTTGGGTGTCATCCGCGTAGGAGTGGTAGAGTAAATTCTGGTTGCTGATGATTTCGAGGCGAGGGCGGAGATAGATATTGAATAGTACGGGCGACAAGGGGGATCCCTGAGGGACTCCGCATGACACGGTACGTTTCTCAGAGGTGGAAGGACCTATTTGTGATCGTTTTTCCAGAAAGGAGGAGAACCAACGCAGATCTTCAGCTAGGTGAGTCGGCAACAATTTGTGGTTTACAGTATCAAAAGCTGCGCTTAGGTCCAGCAGTACCAGAAGACAAGATTCTCCTTCGTCTGCTGCTTCCAGAGCGTCATCCCATATTTTGAGAAGTGCTGTTTCTGTTCCGTGACCTGGCCAGAAGCCCGATTAAAGTGGATCTAAATGATGTTTGTAGCTGTTGCACTACTACTTTCTCCATTACCATGGAGAGAATGTTTAGGCCAGTTATGGGTCCACGATTATTTGGGTCTTTGGGGTCCCAGTGCAGAAAGAAAGCATAATTTGGTGCTGTGACCATGTGTTCTGTTCACATTGTGGGGTCCCACACCCAAGTATTACTGATGCCTCGTTTCCACTGAGTGGATCGGTTCGGTACGCTATTTTGGGTGTTTCCATTATGAAAGTGTGCCATAAAACCAAACCGTACCGGACCATCCTGGGTCCTGCTTCAGATGTGGGGCCATAGAAAATAGAACGGTTCGGTTAGGGCGGACCTACAATACATTGCACTGATTGGTGGACACCCTAGGCATTTTTTCTAAACCATGAATGGCCCAGGACGGTCCGACTTGCAGTGGAAACGTTTACAAGTATAGACTGTATTGACTGTACTGACCCGAACCATTCCTTTCAGTGGAAACAAGGCATAAGACTACCCCTAGGGTTACCACTCCCAGGGGGATCAAAGACACCATGGACCGTCTGCCTTCCCACCCCATGAGGCGCAGTGCAGAAAGAAAGCACAATTTGGTGCTGTTCTGTTCACGTTGTGGGGCCCCATACCCAAGTATTACTAAGACTACCCCTAGGGGGACCACAGACACCGTGGACCTTCTGCCTTCCCAGCCCATGGCCAGACAAGGTAGAACGTTCAGATCAGGAGGTAACGGGCTCGTTCAGCTTTCCCTAACTGGCCAGGGTTTCTGTTACAGCCGGGACTAACCTTCCAAGCCCCCATGACTCTAGCAGGTTTTCATAGCCACAGCCCCAACCTTGGTCAGGTCCAGGGCCGTCTTAATAGCATCGTGGACCCCTGGGCAAAGTACAGTACCTGCCACCGAGAATGTGTTTTTAGCACGACAGCATCGCGCTGATTCTCGGCGGCAGGGTGCCGACATCTCGTACTCGCTGTAATAGTAAAAGCACATTCCAGTGAGCGCGTCATAGAAGCGACGGGGATCCAACTTGGATTCCCGCCAATTCTACACGTGGGCGGCGTTTGGTATGAATCTTCGGCAGGGGGGTGGGTGCCTCTCTTCTTCGCCGCCGTCTGGTTCTCTTCCCCTGCTGGAGGGGGTCGCTTTTATAAAAGCGCCCACCCCCCGGCGGGCTTCCTCCGGCGTCTTCGGCAGGGAGTGGTGTGCACAGGCGTCTGTCTTCTTCTTCCGTCTTCTTCTGTCGCTGTCTTCGCTTCTTCTTTCCTTTTAGATGTTGACGCATCGCTTCCTACTCATTCACTTAGGGTGGGGGGCCGGTATCTGGGGGCCCCCTTATTAAAGGGGGCTCCCAGATTCCGATAAGCCTCCCGCCCGTATACCCCGACAATCAACGGCCAGGGTTGTTGGGAAGGGGCCCTGTTCTCATCAACATGGGGACAGGGTGCTCTGGGGTGGGTGGGGCCGCAGTGCGCCCCCTGCCCCAGAGCACCTAACTCCCCCATGTTGAGGGCATGCTGCCTGGTACGGCTCAGGAGGGGGGGGGGGGGGCGCTCGCTTGCCCCCACTTCTTTCCTGACCGGCCGAGCGGCGTGCTTTGGATACGGGTCTGGTATGGATTGTGGGGGGACCCCCATGCTGTTTTTTTCGGCGTAGGGGGGTCTCCTTACAACCCATACCAGACCTAAGGGCCCGGTATGCTCCTGAGGGGGGAACCCATGCCGGATTTTTATTTAAAATCCGGCGGGGAGTTCCCCCTCAGGATTCATACAAAACGCCGCCCACGTGTAGAATTGGCGGGAATCCAAGTAGGATCCCCGTCGCTTCTATGTTGGCTTTGTCTCTATCGCGGCAAGCCAGCTCGGCGCTGGCTCCCGCGATGGGGCTCGTAGGTGGTCAATCTCGCTGAGAAAGGGAGCGAGATTGACACAATATCGCGGTCACCTACTGTAATGCACTGGGGCCTCGACCAGCCTGCCCCAATTTGCATACCTACTCTCAAAAATGTAAGTATACATAGCTGAATTTAACACATATAGTATTTATGGTACATTCAATTCAGGGTTTGACAAATTTGCTTGGAATCTAGGAGCTAAAAAACGCACCCCCTCCCTCCAAGCTCGCGCGCAGAAGTGAACGCATTCGTGAGCAGCGCTCGCATATGTAAATGGTATTCAAACCACACATGTAAGGTATCGCCACGATCGGTAGAGCGAGAGCAATAATTCTAGCCCCAGACCTCCTCTGCAACTCAAAACATGCAACCTGTAAACATTTTTAAATGTCGCCTATGGAGATTTTAAAGGGTAAAAGTTTGTCGCCATTCCACGAGCGGGCACAATTTTAAAGCGTGACATGTTGGGTATCAATTTACTCGCCGTAACATTATCTTTCACAATTTAAAAAAAATTGGGCTAACTTTACTGTTGTCTTATTTTTTTAATTAAAAAAAGTGTATTTTTTCCCCAAAAAAGTGCGCTTGTACGGTGTGCAAATGTGGTGTGACAGAAAGTATTGCAACGACCGCCATTTTATTCTCTAGGGTGTTAAAATAAATAATATATATAATGTTTGTGGGTTCTAATTAGAGGGAAGGAGATGGCAGTGAAAAAACTTGTTGCTACTTGTAATGTAACCTGTAATGCCAACGGCCACCACAAGATGCCCGCTCCTAGATTCCTTCTGCAGACCTCAGCTTCCTTCTGTGAAGGCCGCAAAGCCACGGCCTCAATTACCGGCCGGCCCGCGCCGGCCGGTAATTAAGGCCGCGGCTTTGCGGCCTTAGCTTCCTTCTGTGAGGGCCGCAAAGCCGCGGCCTCAATTACCGGCCGGCACGGGCCCGTCGCGATCGCGCCCCACGCCGGCCGGTAATTGAGGCCGCGGCCTTCTGCAGCCCTAAGCTTCCCCAGGCGCCAGGTCACAATTTCTTGTCGCAATTGCGACCGGGCGCCCGGATTTTGTCGAGGCCTGGTTCAATGAAATCTATTTTAAACACTAAGAAAAGATGGGGTGTGGTGGGGGGGGGGATCAGGAGGGCACAATACTGGGATCAGAAGGGCACAGTGCAGGTTCTACTAACCGGGACACGGCCATGCCGGGGCAGCTTAGTAAAAACCGTGACTGTCCCAGCAAATCCAGGACAGTTGGCAAATATGATGTAAAGCGAGATTATCATGGGGGCCTCATCCACTTGGGGCCCCTGGGCAGTGCCCAGGGGTGCCAATGCATTGAGATGGCCCTGGTCAGGTCAGGATGATAGCACAGCGCCCTCACTGGGTCACTGATAAGAACAGCTATTACACTTGATCTTATTACACAGAACGTATTTGTTTTGGTGTCTTTGTATGTGTGGGTTGAACGGGTTCTTACTGACGTGTGGTGAACATTTCATGTCATTATCACCTTCAGTTGGTCTAAACGGGTTTCTTTTCAGATCTGGTCTTCATTATTCCAGTGCAGATAGACTCTGAACTTATTTTGTGATCTTTTGTCAGTTTGTATTTTATTTTTTGTACTATTTTGTAACAACAGGTAAAAAGAAAAAACTCCAGCGCACCGAGCGGTGACCCAGATTCTCAATCTCATCACCACAATGGTGTGCCGGCGCGCGGCGCGCTGTTTATCAGCCAGAAAAGGCTTTCATGCTGAGTGTGTTCATCGAGCGAATCCCAGGTGTCCTTGTTCTGGGTCCCCCCACCTCATAGAGGTCCCTGATTTTGGGTCTGATGTATTATTTGCACGTTTTATCTGTCATTTTGTATTTTTGTTCTTTTTTTTCTTTTTCTGCTGACGTCGGCACGTGCCGCCTTTTCGCTTATTATGGCGAGGCCCTCTGATTTTCTCATCTTGGGCTTTTGTGACCGCACCCCACGTCTGTTAATGCATTAACCCCTTCAGCCCCGGAAGGCTTTACCCCCTTCATGACCAGGGCATTTCTTGCGTTACGGCACTGCGTTACTTTTAACTGCTTCCCGACCGCCGCACAACGATATACGTCTGAAAAATGGCACGGGCAGGCAAATGGGAATACCTGTACGTCCCTTTGAATTTGCCGCCGCGTGTGTTCCCTCTGCGTGTCTCGAGTGTGCTCGCGGGTCCTGGGAACCTGATGTTCGCTGGCGACCCACATTCGTGAGACCGAGAGGCAGAACGGGGAGATGTCTATGTAAACAAGGCTCTTTCCTGTTCTGCCTAGTGACCTGTCGGGGATCTACTGCTCCTTGTGATTGGGAGCAGTGATCGCGGTCATGTCACTGGTAGCCCCCCCCCCCCCACAGTTAGAATCACTCCCTAGGACACACTTAACCCCTTGATCGCCCCCTAGTGTTAAGCCTAGGGTTGTCCCAATACCACTTTTTTAAGACCGAGTACAAGTACCGATACTTTTTTTTTTCCAACTACTCGCCGATTACCGATACTTATTTTAAATGTCATGCGACAGTTTCTCAAAGCACAATACAGATTAGGTGGCACTGATCTCCAGCACTGATAGGATTAGGTGGCACTGATCTGCAGCACTGATAGGATTAGGTGGCACTGATCTGCAGCACTGATAGGATTAGGTGGCACTGATCTGCAGCACTGATAGGATTAGGTGGCACTGATCTGCAGCACTGATAGGATTAGGTGGCACTGATCTCCAGCACTGATAGGACTAGGTGGCACTGATCTGCAGCACTGATAGGATTAGGTGGCACTGATCTCCAGCACTGATAGGATTAGGTGGCACTGATCTTCAGCACTGATAGGATTAGGTGGCACTGATCTCCAGCACTGATAGGATTAGGTGGCACTGATCTTCAGCACTGATAGGATTAGGTGGCACTGATCTGCAGCACTGATAGGATTAGGTGGCACTGATCTGCAGCACTGATAGGATTAGGTGGCACTGATCTGCAGCACTGATAGGATTAGGTGGCACTGATCTGCAGCACTGATAGGATTAGGTGGCACTGATCTCCAGCACTGATAGGACTAGGTGGCACTGATCTGCAGCACTGATAGGATTAGGTGGCACTGATCTCCAGCACTGATAGGATTAGGTGGCACTGATCTGCAGCACTGATAGGATTAGGTGGCACTGATCTCCAGCACTGATAGGATTAGGTGGCACTGATCTTCAGCACTGATAGGATTAGGTGGCACTGATCTCCAGCACTGATAGGATTAGGTGGCACTGATCTGCAGCACTGATAGGATTAGGTGGCACTGATATGCAGCGCTGATAGATGGCTGACTGGTACTGGCAGATGGCACTGACGGCTGGTGGGCATTGATAGGTGACTTTTTTTGGCACTAATGGGCAGGCACTAAAATGCCATTAGAGAAGGCTGCCTGCAACGCCCATCCTGGTACTCTTTGCACTCGGCCGCATAACAGCAGCAGTGGCCATCTTGTAACACCCAGCCCAAACTATATGGGCTGGGTGTAACAAGATGTCTGCTGCTGGCATACTGCGGCCGAGTGCAAGGAGTACCAGGATGGGCATCTTTGACGGCAACACGGAGCGTCACTTCCGCGACTGAATCTGACCGCTCCGGTCGCCCTGAACTCTGCATTCCCTGCCAGCTCGATGCCCCGCCCTCGGCTCCGCCCGCTACTCCGCCAACTACTCCGCCAGGTATCGGCTAAGGCTAGGCATGTGCAAAAGTGAAAAATTCGTTTCGTTTCGTTTCGTTTCAATTCGTCATTTAATACATTTCGTTAAGTTAGGTTCGTTACATGTGTTGAATTCGTTTTCGGAATTCGTTCGTTTTCGACCGAATTTCGAAAAATCCGATCAAAATCGAAAATATTTCGACCGTTTTTCGAATTCGTTCGTTTTCGACCGAATTTCGAAAAAAAACTGTCGAAATCGAAAATATTTCAACCAGATTAGAAAACAAATAGTCTCTTTTCGAATAGAATTTTTTTCGAATTAAATCCGAAAATATTTTTTTTTTTTTTTTTTTTCGAATTCCGATCGAATTTAGTCCGCGGGTATTCAATTCGGAATTCGAAAAAAAAATTTTTTCGATTTCGACCATTTTTTTTTTTTTTCGAAATTCGGTCGAAAACGAACGAATTCCGAAAACGGTTGAAATTTTTCGCTAATATAGCAATTCGGGAATTCGTATGCATCCGAATGTCCGAATAATGGAAAATTCGTCCGAATTTCGATTCGGAACGAAACGAAATGCACATGCCTAGCTAAGGCAGGGGTAGGCAACTTTGGCTCTCCAGCTGTGGTGAAACTACAAATCCCATCATGCCTCTGCCTCTAGGAGTCATGCCTGTGATTGTCAGGGTCTTGCAATGCCTCATGGGACTTGTAGTTGCAAAACAGCTGGAGAGCCAAGGTTCCCTACGACTGGGCTAAGGCATTGGGAGCATTTGTGCGAGTACAAGTACTGGCGCAAATTCTCGGTATCGGGACAACCCTAGTTTAACCTTTTTCCCTGCCAGTGAAAATTTTACAGTAATTGGTGCATTTTTATAGCACTGATCGCTGTACAAATGTGAATGCTTCCAAAAATGTGTCAAAAGTGTCCGATGTGTCCGCCATAATGTCGCAGTGTCGCTAAAAATCGCCGCCATAACTAGTAAAATAATAATAATAATAAAATTGCCATAAAATTATCCCCTATGTTGTAAACGCTGTAACTTTTGCTCAAACCAATCAAAAAAAGCTTATTACGATTTATTTTTATTTTTTTACCAAAAATATGTAGAAGAATTCGAATCGGCCTAAACTGAGGAAAAACTTTTTTTTTTTATATATATATATATATCTTTAGGGGATATTTATTATCCCTTTCATGCCTATTTATGACATTTGGTGTTTACAAGTTAAAATCCGTATTTTTTGCTAGAAAATTACCTAGAACCCCCAAATATTATATATATATTTTTAGCAGAGAATAAAATGGCGATTGTTGCAATATTTTATGTCACACGGTATTTGTGCGGTGGTGTTTTACCCTGTTACCGACCGCCCGCCGTCATTTTACTGCGGGAATGTGGCTCTCCTGGGCGAGAGCCCGTAGCTATACGTCCGCATTAAAGCGGCCACTAGGGGGCGCGTCCCCGCTCGCCCCCGAGTCCCGCGCGCGTGCCCGGTGGGAACGATCGCCGCCGGGCACACGCAATCGCTCGTTACAGAGCGGGGAACGGGAGGTATGTGTGTAAACACAAAGCTCCCGGTCCTGTCAGCGGGGGAAACGCTGATCTTCTGTTCATACAATGTATGAACAGAAGATCAGTGATTTCCCCTAGTGAGGCCACACCCCCATACAGTTAGCACACACCCAGGAACACACTTAACCCCTTCCCTGTCCCCTAGTGTTAACCCCTTCACTGCCAATGGCATTTTTATAGTAATCCAATGCATTTTTATAGCATTGATTGCTAAAAGAAATGCCAATGGTCCCAAAAATGTGTCAAAAGTGTCCGAAGTGTCCGCCATAATGTCGCAGTATTGAAAAAAAATGCTGATCGCTGCCATTACTAGTAAAAAAAAATATCAATAAAAATGCCATAAAACTACCCCCTATATTGTAAACGCTATGGGCCAGATTCAGGTAGAGTTGGGCTGGAGTATCTGTGATACTCCAGCCTAACTGTCACTTTAAGCCGGCGTTTTTGTTTTCTGTAAGCAGAAAACAAGAAACGCCGGGTTGGAGTTCCGATGCGATCAGCGCAATTGAATTTCGCCATCGCATCGCAACTTTAATTTAAAAATGGCGCCGGGGGCGTTCCCGCTGATTTACGCTGAAAAAATATGTTAATCAGCGGGAATCGGCAATTCACGATCGTATTCGGGCGCGACGCAGTGACTTTCCGACGTTTCCGGAAGCGATACGCGGCGTAAAGATAAAGCAGCCCCCTAGTGGAGTATCCTATGTTAAGTATAGGCGTCGTCATCGCGTCAAAAAAATAAAAATCGCGTCGCTTGCGTAAAACTTTCATGAATGGGGATTTGACGTTCACTGACAGAATTTGGAGCATGCGCACTGGGATGCATTGACACTTGATGCATGCGCAGTACGTTCGCCGCGGGATCGCGCTTAGTTTGAATACTACACGCCCCGTACCCGCCCAATTTGAATTTCGCCGGCTCATTTGCGATACGCTGCCGCAACTTTAGGAGCAAGTGCTTCATGAATAACCGCACTTGCTCCTAAAATTTCGGCAGAGTAACGTAAATGAGAAGCGTTACTCCAGAGCAAAGATGCTCCCATCTACCTGAATCTGGCCCTATAACTTTTGCGCAAACAAATCAATAAACGCTTATTATGATTTTTTTTTACAAAAAATATGTAGAAGAATACGTATCGGCCTAAACTGAGGGAAAAAAGTTTTTTTTAATATATATTTTTGGGGGATATTTATTACAGCAAAAAGTAAAAAATATTGCATTTTTTTTCAAAATTGTCGCTCTATTTTTGTTTAGAGCGCAAAAAATAAAAACCGCAGAGGTGATCAAATACCATCAAAAGAAAGCTCTATTTGTGGGAAAAAAAGGACACCAATTTTGTTTGGGAGCCACGTCGCGCGACCGCGCAATTGTCAGTTAAAGCGACGCAGTGCCGAATCACAACCGAGAGGCTTTTAGCCGCATCGGTTGTTATGTCTGGATAGACAATCGCCCGCTCGAAACAACGGTACCGGGATCATGCCTGCAGCTGCGGGCATCAACCCGGTATAACCCCTGAAAGCCGAGGACGCATATCTGCATACGCTCGGCGTGAAGGGGTTATAGCAAAAAGTAAAAAATATTGTTGTTTTTTTTTTTCAAAATTGTCGCTCTATTTTTGTTTATAGTGCAAAAAATTAAAACCGCAGAGGTGATCAAATACCACCAAAAGAAAACTCTACTTGTGGGGAAAGAAGGACGCCAATTTTGTTTGGGAGCCACGTCGCACGACTGCGCAATTAAAGCGACGCAGTGCCGAATCGCAGAAAATGGCCGGTCATTGGGCAGCCAATTTTTCCAGTGCTGAAGTGGTTAAACAGATGGTCGTGCGACGTTACAGCCAAATAAAATAAATGTAATTTTTCCCCACAAATAGAGCTTGCTTTTGATGACCTCTGTGGTTTTTATTTTTTTTTGCGTTTTATAAACGGCTGATCACATCTGTCAGACGCGAGTAGAGGAGAGACGGTCGGCTGCTTCTCTGACAGGGGGGAGGGGGTTTGTGCTGATCTAATATCAGCGCAGCCCACACTGGACCACCAGGGATGCCACTGGACCACCAGGGATGCCACCAGACCACCAGGGATGCCCACCACCAGGTATGCCACCCTAGACCACTAGGGATGCCAATCAGAAATTCATAATGGATGCCAATCAGTGCCCACAATGGATGCCATCAGTGCCGCATGTTAGTGCCCATCAGTGCCCATCAATACCACCTCATCAGTGCCACCTCATCGGTGCCCATCAGTGCTGCCTTATCAGTGCCCGCCAGTGCAGCCCCATCTCAGTGCCCATCAGTAATGGAGAAAACGTACTTATTTACAACATTTTGTAACTGAAACAAAAGAAAAAACTTTATTTTTTTATTTTTTTTAAATGGTCTTTTTTTTTATTTGTTTGGCAACAAAAAAAAATCGCACAGATGATCAAATACCATCAAAAGAAAGCTCTATTTGTGGGAACGAAATGATAAAAATGTAGTTTGAGTACAGTGTAGCACGACGTACGTGCAATTGTCATTCAAAATACAACAGTGCTGAAAGCTGAAAATTGGTCTGGGCGAGAAGGTGTACAAGTGCCCCCCGGTATGGAACACGTGCAGCACCTGCACGAGCAGGACAAGCTTGTTTGTCTTCAGCAGGGCCAAAGTTTTTGTTGCTGTTCGGTGTTCTGGAACACTTCAATGACCTAATATCTCCCGCCATAGACATAAAGAGGCCAAATTCGGCAGCCAAAGGAAGAGTCCTCCTTTATAAGTAGCCCCCCCCCCCCTCTGTCTTCTCTACCTCATGGCGTTGTCATACAGGGTTTGTCAGCGGCCTTTAATCTCATGGCGTTGTCCTCTCCGGCCATTCCGCCGTGCCAGGCGCAATCGTCTCTCCGTGGCCTATTTTCTGGATCATCCTCTCCGGGGGGGAAATGGAGGATTTTCAGAGACGATGAAGGGTTTTTGTAGCGTCTCCGCCAGGCAGAGATTCATTGCAGGAAGGACAGAGAGGAGCGGCGCGCTGTTCTTGGCAGCCGGCTGGCGTTTTACGGGGTCTCTATATCTCCTCGTGGCAGTTCTATCTCGGCGATGCAGGAGCCGCTCGTCACAATGCCGCTCCTTTTACGGCGCTTTTATGTGGAGCAATTTTCTGTAAATGCAATTTAATTCCCGCACAAAGCAAGCTGATTAAAGAGGCGGCCCGCCGCCTTCTCTTCTCCGGAGTGTGAACGACCGCTGTCAGCCGATACTTGGATTTATAGCCAGGCAAAAAGTTAATTTATTACAGAAAGAAAAGGCCTGAAATTTAATTTTTAGGCAGTCCGCTTTCTTCTTTTTTTTGGAAGATGCTGAAAAATTCTCCTCTGTGGTGGACGATGGACGCCGGCTCCAGTGGATCAGTTGGGCTCTATGTTATTGCCATATGATGGAGAGTCCCTGGTCTAAAATGTAATTATTTTGTGTGGCCACCATTATTTTTTACCCTCTTGGGCATGGAAGGCAACTGAGGAGTGGGCACACACAGCATCTAAAATTCAACTGTTTTCTATCCTTAACTGCTTGCCAACCAGCCGCCGTCATATTACTGCGGCAGGTCGGCACTGCTAGGCGAGAGCACGTAGCTCTACGTCCTATCTTTTTCGGCCGCTAGAGGGCGCGAGCGCGCCCCCCGAGTCCCGCGCGCGTGCCCGGCGGGCGCGATCGCCGCCGTGCACGCGCGCTCTTTCGTTACAGAGCGGGGAACGGGAGGTATGTGTGTAAACACAAACCTCTCGTTCCTGTCAGCGGGGAAACGCTGATCTCCCGTTCATACAATGTATGAACAGAAGATCAGTGATTTCCCCTTGTGAGTCCACCCCCCCCATACAGTTAGAACACACCCAGGAACATACTTAACCCCCTTCCCTGCCCCCTAGTGTTAACCCCTTCACTGCCAATGGCATTTTTATAGTAATACAATGCATTTTTATAGCATTGATCGCTATAAAAATGCCAATGGTCCCAAAAATGTGTCAAAATTGTCCGATGTGTCCGCCATAATATCGCAGTACTGAAAAAAAACGCTGATCGCCGCCATTACTAGTAAAAAAAAAATATTAATAAAAATGCCATAATACTACCCCCTTGTTTTGTAAACGCTATAAATTTTGCGCAAACCAATCAATAAACGCTAATTGCGATTTTTTTTTTTTTTTTTTTTTTTTAAGAAAAATATGTAGAAGAATACGTATCGGCCTAAACTGGGGAAAAAAATGTTTTTTTAGATATTTTTTGGGGATATTTATTATAGCAAAATGTCAAAAATATTGCATTTTTTTCAAAATAGTGGCTCTATTTTTGTTTATAGCGCAAAAAATAAAAACCGCAGAGGTGATCAAATACCACCAAAAGAAATCTCTATTTGTGGGAAAATAAGGACGCCAATTTTTTTTGGGAGCCACGTCGCACGACCGCGCAATTGTCAGTTAAAGCGACGCAGTGCCGAATCACAAAAAGTGCTCTGGTCAGGAAGGGGGTAAATCCTTCCGTGGCTGAAATGGTTAAAATACACTTACTGCCCCCCCCCTTAATTCATATATAGGCGCCTGGCAGTGCCGATCCTGACCTCCCTGGGGCCCTAAGCAAAGTGACATGTCACATTAAATTTGAGAAGCGAAGGGAGGGGGTGTTCTGCTGTCGGAAATGACATCTTACATTAAAGTGAGAAGCGGTGGGTGCTGACTTCTTACCTCTTCTCCCATGCAGCCAGCTAGTTGAGAAGCGGGGTAAGGGGTCGAAAAAGACTTCTCACCAGGCGGGGCCTCTAGTAAATTGGGGGGCCCTCCGCAGCTTTGCGGGGCCCTAAGCAGCTTGCATAGTGAGCCTATAGGGCGGATCGGCCCTGGCGCCTGGGATACAGTTGCTGAACCCAACCCCTTGCTTTTTCAGTGCCGCTGTGATTTTGACGCCAATCCTGACAGTCTGTATTTTTTTGATGAATGTGGCTTGCGTTGATTCACCATTGACGCTCCTCCGGTCCACCATGTGAAGGGACGACGGGCCTAAAAATAAAGCCATTTCTTGCAGTGAACAGATTGGGCCTAATTTGGATGTCATTTACTTCCAGCTGGGCGACATCTGCACGCAGGAGGAGCCCGGAGATCCACGGCGTAGTGGACGGCGTTTATTCCGATGGCCTGTCCTGGATTGATGGGTGAATGCGCCATAACGGCGCTCTCCGCAGAGATCCCACTCACTGTCAGGCGGTGTTAATTCACCGGGAAATCCCTTTAATCCTGCCGGCAGCGGAGATTGTACGGCAAGCGGATGAGGGATTGGAGATAAGGGGGCGGAAGGGTAACTGGGCTAATTATGATGCCTATTAAACTGTCCGACTGCTAGAGCTCTGCAGAGGAGACTTGCTGCAAAGAGGAGTGAAGCTCTGGAAATCTGGTCATGAGATTTCCTTTCGTGACCATTTAAATCTATGTTTTGCGGGAATGTTTTACATGCGTTGACGCGCCATTCATTTTCAGTAACACCCTAATGCAGTGATGGCGAACCTTGGCACCCCAGATGTTTTGGAACTACATTTCCCACGATGTTCATGCACTCTGCAGTGTAGTTGAGCATCAAGGAAAATGTAGCTCCAACACATGCCAAGGCTCGCCATCACTGTCCTAATGCATAGGGCAACACATGGAAACGCACCATAGTGCACCGCAATTATTTTTTTTTGGGTATGTCTGATTTTTGGGATGTTTTGGTGCATTGGAAGCCCATTATTATTATCATTCATTATTATTCATATCAATGTTATCCATAGGCTGCCTTAATGTGGTTCATGTTAACATGGGACACGCCATCTATTGGCAGTAACATACATTACGGGCCATGGCGCAATGCACATTCATTCTGACTGTCAACCCAACACACCCTCCAACAGACATGCATTGTAGCACGGGGCAACATGTAGCAACACACTAACAAGTGTTGTGGTGTGCTTGCAAAAAATAGACCCTTAGGAAGAAATCACGTGAACGGTGAAGAAACATATCAGGACGGGGCCTAGTGACGTCATCACGTTACCCAGAAGTAGCAGCTGGATTACACTGGCTGATCATGGCAGCGTTGCCAACCGTCCGTGTTTTTATGGACAGTTTTTAAAAACGGGCACTTTTTTTCCCCGTTCGTAAATGTCCATGGTTTGCGGGAATGTGCCAGTAAAAATAGCCAAGATCGGTTTGGCTTGGAACTACGCATGGAGATTGGAGGCAGGGGGTAATGGTGGCTGCGGTGGCACCGAAGAGGGGGATGGAGGCAGGGGGCAATGAAGGCAGGGGGTGATGGTGGCTGCGGTGGCACCGCAGAGGGGGGATGGAGGCAGGGGGTGATTGGGGGCAGGGGGTGATTGGGGGCAGGGGATGATGGTGGCACCGCAGAGGGGGATGGAGGCAGGGGACGATGGAGGCAGGGTGTGATTGAATGCAGGGGGCCTGTGGGAGATTGGAGGCAGTGGGAGATTGGAGGCAGTGGGAGATTGGAGGCAGTGGGAGATTGGAGGCAGTGGGAGATTGGAGGCAGTGGGAGATTGGAGGCAGTGGGAGATTGGAGGCAGTGGGAGATTGGAGGCAGAGGGAGATTGGAGGCAGAGGGAGATTGGAGGCAGAGGGAGATTGGAGGCAGAGGGAGATTGGAGGCAGAGGGAGATTGGAGGCAGAGGGAGATTGGAGGCAGAGGGAGATTGGAGGCAGAGGGAGATTGGAGGCAGAGGGAGATTGGAGGCAGAGGGAGATTGGAGGCAGAGGGAGATTGGTGGCAGAGGGGGATGGAGGCAGGGGGTGATGTGACTAAATAATTTTCCCTTTATTATATCGTACTTGTTTGTAGCCTAAATACTGAAATTTGCACCTAAAAAATGTGATTTAGTAACTTTTGTGAAATGCCAGTAAAAACGTGGCTGTGCCAGTAAATTTCGGGTGTCGTGCCAGTAAATTTCAATCTGGTAGGTTGGCAACACTGGATCAGGGTGAGGTCTCTATCTTAACCACTTCGATGCCACACACGTTCACCCCCTTCCTGCCCAGGCCAATTTTCAGCTTTCAGCGCTGTCAAACTTTGAATGACAATTGCGCGGTTATGCAACACCGTACACGCATGACATTTTTATCATTTTTTATACACGCAAACAGAGCTTTTGTTTTTGGTTGTATTTATCTAGCAAAAATATAAAACCCAGTGTTGATTAAACTAAAAAGAAAAACCTGAAAATTTTAGGAAAAATATCGGTTTTTCTTTTGTTAATGATAAAAAAAATCTTTCTTCATAAATTTTGGCCAAACGGTATTCTGCTACATTTCTGCAGTGAAAATAAGCCAAATCAGTGTTGTAAGTGCTTTCGTCATATACCTCTTCCTCCTCCAGTCTGAATATAGATATCAGATATTCCAACCGCTGACAACTACAAACAAGAACGATACTCGTTTGGTTGCTGAACATGGACTGTTTATTAGAACCAGAAATACAAGTCTTATATACATTAGAAGAGGAGGTTCCCCCCCTCCTGCTCATATTACTCTAACAACACACCTGTAACCAGAAACATACAATTAACATGAGCTAATTAAAGATTAAAGCGGTTGTATACCCTCGGAATTTTTTACTTTTTACCCCTGTTGCAACAGGACAGGCAAACCAAGAAATTGCTTGGGGCCCCTCCCTCGCTGGCTATACGGGAGAAGGAAGGAGGATGTAAGTGTCAGAAGAATCAGGAACCAAGAAGTTGCACCCCCCCACTTCTCAACTGGGAACCCCCCCCCCGTTTCTCAACTCCACTTGAATAAATTCAGCAGCACAATGCCCCCCCCCCCCCCACTTCTCAATTTGAAAACAAATGTTGTTGTCCATTTTGCTTGGGGCCCCCAAATTCCTTCAAACGGCCCTGCCTGCAAGGCATAATGAGCTCGGGCTGGGGAAAAAATCTATTTGAATCTTGAATCAAGTTGGGAGGTCAAATCGATTCAGATTTTGACCAAATCGATTTTTTTATTTATTTTTTTTCTATAGGACCGGCGCTCAGCGGACTAGACCGAAGCCGCAGCCTTGACTAAAAACTCCTGCCTGCAGCTCCTTAGGACCGGCGTGGTGTTCATCAGAAGAAAAAAAAACTTGCCAAAATCGCCGAGCTCTATAATGAGCTAGTATGCACCGTGGACACTTTTGACACTATTTTGGGACCATTCACATTTATACAGCGAACAGTGCTATAAATATGCACTGTTTACTGTATAAATGTGTCTGGTAGGGAAGGGGTTAACACTAGGGGGCGGTCTAGGGGTTAAATGTGTTCCCTAGGGAGTGATTCTAACTGTAGGGGGAGGGGACTGACTCGGGAGATGACCGATCTGTGTCCCTATGTACAAGGGACACACCATCGGTCTCCTCTCCTCTGACAGGACGTGGATCTCTGTGTTTACACTTAGAGATCCACGTCCCTGGCTCTGTAACTGCCGGCAAACAAGCATACACCCGTCCACAGCAAGGATAGCGTGATGGCGTCAGTACGTCCAACCTCCCGACGCACGTTTCGTCATACACTGACGTCGTCCTCGGGAGTCACCTTGTGGACGTCGCATTTATTTAGGCGGGATGGAAAGTGGTTAAATCAGGGCAGCCATCACAAATTTTTGGGGCCCCTTTCACAGCTTTAGGCAGGGCCCCCCTGGAGCAGAGAACTGGGGGGGGCCCTCCTCTCTCCTGCCGCAAGATAAGTGGGGGGTGGTTGTGGTAACAAAAGTGGTGTCATCTCTTATGATCTCGCGGCAGGAGAGAGAAGAGAAGCGGGACAGGGGGGTTTGGTGCTGACGAACAGAACAAAGTCGACTTAAGCCTTCTCTTCTCTCTCCTGCGAGTTGCTAAAGGGGGGTCAGACGAAAAAAAAAAGGGGGGGGGGCACCGAGCCCATTACAGGTGTAATGCCTGTACTCCCCTGATGGCGGCCCTGGGTTAAATAAACCGGAAGTGATGTGGTTGGAGTTTCTGATGGGTTGGAGATATTGACAGAACACCTGCCCTGCTGCATTGTGACCACAGGAGGTCACTTACTCAGCACGAGCGTCATTCAAGGAACAAAAAGTTATATCTAAACTTCAGATTTAGGAAAGAACTCTCATCTACTTAAATCCTAAGGAATATTCGGTCATAAAAAGCTGCTGAGAACAATAAATACGACCACTTATTTTTTTTTTCCTTTCCTTACCATTACCCGCCAATCTGCTACACCTCATGCCGAATGACAGGAACAGAGCCAGGAAGGATCTGACCCAAGTGCCCATCTGCCGGAGAAACCGCCTGTGACAACATAAACTCATCCAACCATCACTGTCAGTTAAACAATACCGCTTGCAATTTCGCCTTTATTCATTTTCCTAGAGTGCGCCGATCATCAATCAATGCGATGAGAGGTGGAAATGTGAGAGTTCCCATATCAAGACTTTTTAATGGGTGTCTCAGGCAGCGGCGGTGCGTCCATAAAGGGCACAGGAGCACCACCCGTCTCTTGGCACCCAGGGGCGGACTGACAACTCATGGGGCCCCCGGGCAATAGAAGATTATGGGGCCCCCGGGCTTACAGATGGCCACCACGCCAGGAGGCAGCGCAGAGGCGGGGCAGCTAAAATCTCGGGATTTTCACATCACAAGCATGTAGGTTTTGGACATATCAGGGACAGATGTAAAAAAAACACTGATCTTTACATACTGTCCCTGAGCCTGGCAACCCTGATGGGGCCCCCTGGTGACATGGGGCCCTCGGGTAGTGCCCGAGTTCCTCAATGGTCAGTCCGCCCCTGCTGGCACCGCTGTAATCCCCATAGAAATATTCATGCATTGCATGAATCTATGGAAGCTGCTGACACCCCCTAATTAGGTGTCTGGCCCCTTTTCGGTCACCGGGCCTCTGAATTACAGCGGCGGGGGGTGTTTTTTTGGAAGCACCCGATTAGAGCTATTGGCTCTAATAGGCGTCCAAAAATGTGAGAAGCGGGCGCAACGCTGTGCGTTCTCTCCTCACTGTATGTAAAGCCCCTGTGCACACGGCTGGATTTTGCGATAAGAGAAGTCCGATGGGAGCTTTTGGTTGGAAGTTCCCACCGGGTGTGTAGGCCCCATCGGACTTTCCCTGTCGGAATTTCTGCCAACAGAAATTGGAGACCCGGTTCTCAAATTTTCAGACGGGGAAAAAAAATTCCGAACGGAAATTCCGATCGCCTGTGGCAATTTCGACGTGCAAAATTTTCAACGCATCCTCGGAAGCATTCAACTTAGTTTTCTCGGCTCGTCGTCGTAGCGCTGTACGTCACCGCGTTCTTGCCGGTCGAAAGTTCAGAGAACTTTTGTGTGACCCGTGTGTATGCAAGCCGAGCTTGAGCGGAATTCCGTCTGAAAAAACCTTCCAAGGTTTTTGCGACGGAAAATCCGACCGTGTGTACGCGTCATTAGCAAAATGAAGGAATTCGCTTTGCTAATATTGAACCCCCTTTCAGTCAATCGGGTGCGCCGGGTCTGTGTTACTTGTCACCTGATTGGCTGAAATGACAAGCGATGTGAGGCGTCCAATCATAGCAGAGGAGGAGCGGACAGCAGAAGACATAGGGGTCGGGGAAGAAATGGAGGACACCGCTCGCTGCCATCACCCGCTGCCAACCCGAGACAGCGCAAGTGCCGGGCAGACGGGGGGGGGGCACAGTGGCAGCATTTGGGGCAACAGTGGTAGGGTTTAATGGGTAAGGGGGCAGGGTTTGGGGCCCAGTGGCAATGTTTGATGGGCAAAGTGGCTGCGTTTTGATGGCACAGTGGCTGCGTTTGATGAGCACAGTGGCTGCGTTTGATGAGCACATTGGCTGCGTTTGATGGGCACAGTGTCTGCGTTTGGGCACAGTGGCTGCGTTTGCTGGGCACAGTGGCTGCGTTTGATGGGCACAGTGGCGGCGTTTGATGGGCACAGTGGCTGAATTTGCTGGGAACAGTGGCTGCGTTTGCTGGGCACAGTGGCTGCGTTTGATGAGCACAGTGGCTGCGTTTGATGAGCACAGTGGCTGCGTTTGATGGGCACAGTGGCGGCGTTTGATGGGCACAGTGGCGGCGTTTGATGGGCACAGTGGCGGCATTTGATGGGCACAGTGGCGGCATTTGATGGGCACAGTGGCTGCGTTTGCTGGGCACAGTGGCTGCGTTTGATGGGCACAGTGGTAGGGTTTAATGGGCAAAGTGGCAGAATTTGGGGCACAATGGCAGGGTTTGGGGCTCAGTGGCTGCGTTTGATGGTACAGTGAATGCGTTTGATGGGCACAGTGGCTGCGTTTGGGCAGAGTGGCTGTGTTTGATGAGCACAGTGGCTGCGTTTGATGAGCACAGTGGCTGCGTTTGATGGGCACAGTGGCTGCGTTTGATGGGCACAGTGGCTGCGTTTGCTGGGCACAGTGGCTGCGTTTGCTGGGCACAGTGGCTGCGTTTGCTGGGCACAGTGGCGGCGTTTGCTGGGCACAGTGGCGGCGTTTGCTGGGCACAGTGGCGGCGTTTGCTGGGCACAGTGGCGGCATTTGCTGGGCACAGTGGCGGCATTTGCTGGGCACAGTGGCGGCATTTGCTGGGCACAGTGGCGGCATTTGATGGGCACAGTGGCTGCAATTGATTTTTTTTTTTTTAGTTTGCACCCCCCCCCAAATAAAAATTTAAGCATCAGCCCCCACTGGCAGGGGTTTTAATCCCTCTCCACTCCATTAAAGCCATATAAAAAAGTTGCCTTTTGGTGAGCTTTTATTTGATTTGTTTTTTTATTTGATTTCTGAGCTCTGAAGAGCACATGATTTGGTTACAAATCACTCAGGAGTGCGGAATTCCTGTTGGATCGGCGTTCCTGTTGGATCGGTGTTCCTGTTGGATCGGCGTTCCTGTTGGATCGGTGTTCCTGTTGGATCGGCGTTTTTTCCTAGCAGATGGAAGCTGGAATCGCATTGTGTGCAACGACTAGTTTGATTTCTGGAACACAGGCAAAGAAAGGTTTCCTCTGGAAGCCAAAGTGAGATATACGGCTCCTTGTGTTGCATCGTTATATCCGCATTGAGTCGCACACTGAGGCCTCTTTTTTTTTCTTTTTTTTTATAATGAAGACGTTGGATGTCGCTGCCGGCGACTCCGCACAGGTAAAGTAAATAGTGTTCAGGATTCAGGATAGAAGAGTCAACATCTGCCGCCGCGTTCCCCTCCTCCAATCTGCTGCCGTTGGCCGACATTCACTCGCTTCGTAACCACTTAAGATCCGGACCATTATTGCCCCTTTTTGCGATTCGGCACTGCGTCGATTTAACTGACAATTGCGCGGTCGTGCGACGCGGCTCCCAAACAAAATTGACGTCCTTTTTTCCCCCACAAATAGAGCTTTCTTTTGGTGGTATTTGATCGCCTCTGCGGTTTTTATTTTTTGCGCTATAAACAAAAATAGAGCGTCAATTTTGAAAAAAATCAATATTTTTTTCCTTTTTTCTACAATAAATATCCCCCCAAAAATATATTAAAAAAAACATTTTTTTTCCTCAGTTTAGGCCGATACGTATTCTTCTACATATTTTTGGTAAAAAAAAAATCGCAATAAGCGTTTATCGATTGGTTTGCGCAAAAGTTACAGCGTCCACAAAATAAGGGATAGTTTTATGGCATTTTTATTAATATATATATTTTTTTTACTACTAATGGCGGCGATCAGTGATTTTTTTTTTCGTGACTACGACATTGCGGCGGACACATCGGACAATTTTGACACATTTTTGGGACCATTGTCATTTTCACAGCGAAAAGTGCTATAAAAATGCACTGGTTACTGTGAAAATGACAATTGCAGTTTGGGAGTTAACCACTAGGGGGCGCTGTAGGGGTTAAGTGTGGCGTCATGTGTGTTTCTAACTGTAGGGGGGCGGGGCTGGACGTGTGACGTCACTGATCCTCTTTCCTTATATCAGGGAACAAACGATCAATGACAGCGCCACAATGAAGAATGGGGAAGGTGTTTACAGCTCCCGTGTCCCGATTGTGGGACACCGGCGGCAATCGGGTCCCGCGGCCACGGTCATGGAGCTTCGGACCGGGTTGCGTGCGCACGCTGGCGACCCACGGCTGGGCTCTTAAAGGGGATGTACCTGTACGTATCTGTGCCCAGCCGTGCCATTCTGCCGACGTATATGTGCAGGAGGCAGTCCTTAACCACTTAAGGACCGCCTACTGCACATTTACGTTGGCAGAATGGCACGGCTGGGCACATCAACGTGTATATATACGTTGATTCTAGTACCCAGCCGTGGGTCACGGGCGCACGCCCGAAGCGCGCTCCCGTGACCTGGTCCGAAGCTCCGGGACCGGGTCCGCGGAACATTAGCGGACCCGATCGCTGCTGGAGTGCGGCGATCGCTCCCCAGAGCTGAAGAACGGGGAGAGCCGTGTGTAAAAACGGCTTCCCCGTGCTTGACTGTGGCCGCAGCATCAATCGCGTCCTCCCTGTTATAGGGGGACGCGATTGATGACGTCACACCTACAGCCACACCCCCCTACAGTTGTAAACACACACAGGGAACACACGAATCCTACAGCGCCCCCTTGTGGTTAACTCCCAAACTGCAACTGTCATTTCCACAGTAAACAATGCAATTTAAATGCATTTTTTGCTGTGAAAATGACAATTGTCCCAAAAATGTGTCAAAATTGTCCGAAGTGTCCGCCATAATGTCGCAGTCACGAAAAAAATCGCTGATCGCCGCTATTAGTAGTAAAAAAAAAAAAAAAAATAATAAAAATGCAATAAAACTATCCCTTTATTTTGTAAACGCTATAAATTTTGCAAAAACCAACCGATAAACGCTTATTGCGATTTTTTTTTTTTTTTACCAAAAATATGTAGAATACGTTTCGGCCTAAACTGAGGACATTTTTTTATATATTTTGGGGGATATTTATTGTAGCAAAAAGTAAAAAATTTTGAATTTTTTTCAAAATTGTGGCTTTATTTTTGTTTATAGCGCAAAAAATAAAAACCGCAGAGGTGATCAAATACCACCAAAAGAAATCTCTATTTGTGGGGAAAAAAGGACGCCAGTTTTGTTTGGGAGCCGGGCCGCACGACCGCGCAATTGTTAGTTAAGGCGACGCAGCGCCGAATCGCAAAAAGGGGCCTGGTCCTTTAGCAGCATTTTGGTCCGGGTCTTAAGTGGTTAAAACGGGCACATCAAAATATGCAGGGATCCGGGGTACAGCTGTCCACATAGACCATCCTCCACACCGCCATCTACGTCATCCCTTCCATGAGCGGTTCAAGCCTCGCTTTCAGATTGCTCTACTGCAGGGTAGTCTTCCTGGTCATGATTGTAGACTGACAGCGGTGAGGAGGACGGTCTATGTGGATCGCTTTCCCCCCGGATCCCTGCATACTTGGATGTGCCTGTTTTATTCATCGACCATGTGAGTTATTAAATATTGCACCTTCATTAAATGTGACCATATTGCTACACTTAGAGGCGCCTCTCTTCTCTTTTATACTCTGGAGCTCCTGCTGGATTTTCTTCTTATCCCCCTGTGGAGGCTTCCATTTGTAGATGGACATTTTATGGTCACACAACCAATCGCACCGCTAGAATCTTTTTATATGGACTATAAACTGAAGGACTTATGAATATATGGTCGTGGAACGAATCATCCGAGTTTCCATTATTTCTTATGGGGAAATTCGCTTTGATATACAAGCGCTTTGGATTACAAGCATGTTTATGAAACTAATTTTGTTCTCAATCCAAGGTTTTACTGTATTTGTATGTATGTCAGGGTTTCGACAAACCCCGGGCGCCGCGCAATGCGAGCTCCGTGACCGCGCCCGCGGGACCCACGGACTTGATGTCCGCCCGGTGCCCACGAACGTGTCATGAAGCGGAAGAACGGGGAGATGCCAGTGCAAACACAACGGGCCAGATTCAGGTAGCGTATCTTTGTGCGGGCGTAGCGAATATACAATACGGCGCCCCAACTTAGAGAGGCAAGTGCAGTATTCACAAAGCACTTGCTCCGTAAGTTGCGGCGGCGGCGCGTAAATCGGCCGGCGTAAGCCCCGCCTAATTCAAAGTAGGAAGGAGGTGGGCGGCATCTATTTAAATTAAGCGTGACCCCATGCTAATGAACGGCCGGGCGAACTGGGCATGCGCGCGCATGCTCAGAATCACGCTGCATAAACTCCCTAAGAGACGTCGGCGTAAACGCCTATGACGTGAAAGTCACTTACGCACAGCCCCATTCACGTACGACTTCCGGAAACGACGTAAAAACTATGGCTGTTCCAAACGTCCATACCTTTGCATGGGATGCGCCACCTTTTTGGTGGGTTATCTTTACGCCGGAAAAAACGCCTTACGTAAACGTCGTAGATTACTGCGTCGGGCGTACGTACGTTCGTGAATCGGCGTATCGCCGTATCTTGCTCATTTGACATGGGAACGCCGAATGCGTCCAGCGTAACTATGCGCCCACGATATGCCGGCGTAGGCTTCAGCCATGTTTTTCGGAGTATCTTGCTTTGTGAATCGGCGCAAAGATGCGACTGCGCACATTTTGAAATTACGGCGGCGTATCTGGAGATACGCCGACGTGAGTCTTTCAGAATCTGGCCCCTCCCTGTTCTTCCTTGTGACAGAACACTGATCTTCTGTTCCCTCTTATCGGGAGCAGCGATCAGTGTCATGTCAATGGTAGCCACGCCCCCTAACAGAATCACTCCCTAGGACACACTTAACCCCTTCCCCGCCCCTGAGTGGTTAACCCCTTCCCTGCCAGTGTCGGTTACACAGTAATTAGTTCATTTTTATAGCACTGATCGCTGTATGAATGTGAATGGCGCCAAAATAGCATCAAAAGTGTCCGATGTGTCCGCTGTAATGTCGCAGTCACAATAAAAATCGCAGATCGCCACCATAACTAGTAAAAAAAAATATATATAAAAAAAAAAAAAATTCTGTCCCCTATTCTGTAAGCGCTATAACTTTTGCGCAAACTAGTCGCTTATTGCAATTTTTTTTTTTTTTTAAATATTAATATTAAAAAAAATTAATAAAAATGCCATAAAACTATCCCCTATTTTGTGGACGCTTTTGCGCAAACCAATCAATAAACGCTTATTGCGATTTTTTTTTTACGAAAATTAAGTAGAAGAATACGTATCGGCCTAAACTGAGGAAAAAAATAAGTTTTTTTTTTTTTTTTATTTATTTTTTTATATATATTTTTGGGCGATATTTATTACAGCAAAAAGTAAAAAATATTTTTTTCTAAATTGTCGCTCTATTTTTGTTTATAGCGCAAAAAATAAAAACCGCAGAGGTGATCAAATACCACCAAAAGAAAGCTCTGTTTGTGGGGGAAAAAAGGGCGCCAATTTTGTTTGGGAGCCACGTCGCACGACCGCGCAATTGTCAGTTAAAGCGACGCAGCGCCGAATCGCAAAAACTGGCCCGGTCATTGACCAGCAAAATGGTCCGGGGCTGAAGTGGTTAATGGCAACTGTGTGCATCTCACAAGGGCAGCGCATTCACTTCCAACAATATCAACAGTAAAATAGCTGCACTCACTGGGCGCCCTTACAGAAAAATCTATGTGACCTCGTAAACCCAAGAGGCCAACAGTATACAAATAATTGGGCTTTTTGGGTATATTTATATATAGAAGTTACATTGATATTCAGTGCACACAGTGAGTACAGCTATTATTATTATTTCAGATTAGAAACCCATTTATATTATTATTGTTACAGAAATAAGATACAGTGCCTTGAAAAAGTATTCACACCCCTTGAAATTTCCCCCATGTTCTTATGCTACAACCAAAAAACGTAAATGTTTTTTATTGGGATTTTATGTGATAGCCCAACACAAATTGTCACATAATTGTGACGTGGAAGGAAAATTATAAATGGTTTTCATTTTTTTTTTATAAAGATGTGAAATGTGCGGCGTGCATTTGTATGACGCCCCCTTTAGTCTGGTAACTAAAATCTAGGGGAACCAATTTCCCTTTAGAAGTCATCTTATTAGTAAATAGAGCCCATCTGTGTGTCATGTAATCTCAGTATAAATACAGCTGTTCTGTGAAGCCCTCAGAGGTTTGTTAGAGAACCTTAGTGAGCAAACAGCATCATGAAGGCCGAGGAACACGCCAGACAGGTCAGGGATAAAGTTGTGGAGAAGTATCGGAGTCGGTTCACACTCCAGCTACACGACTCCGGGGGCGGCTCTGCAAGGAGTCCTGAGGACGACTTTAGAGGCGACCTGCAAAACGACTTCTGTATAGACACCAATGCAGGTTGCCCCGAGCCGCCCCCGGAAGTCGTACAGGAACCTTTTTCTAAGTCGGAGCGACTTGCGTCGCTCCTATCAGAACGGTTCCATTGCCTTCAATGGGACGCGACTTGTCAGGCGGCTGAGCCCCAGTGTGAACCGGGTCTAAAGCAGGGTTGGGTTATTAAAAAAAAAAAAATCTCCCAAGCTTTGAAGATCTCACGGAGCTTCTGTTCAATCCATCATCGGAAAATGGAAAGAGTACGGCACAACCGCAAACCTACCAAGACATGGCCGTCCACCTAAACTGGCCGGGCAAGGAGAGTGTTCATCAGAGAAGCAGCCAAGAGGCCCATGGTAACTCTGGAGGAGCTGCACAGGAGGTGCACAGCTCAGGGGGGAGAATCTGTCCACAGGACAACTATTAGTGGTGCTCTCCACAGGACAACTATTAGTGGTGCTCTCCACAGGACAACTATTAGTGGTGCTCTCCACAGGACAACTATTAGTGGTGCTCTCCACAGGACAACTATTAGTGGTGCTCTCCACAGGACAACCATTAGTGGTGCTCTCCACAGGACAACCATTAGTGGTGCTCTCCACAGGACAACTATTAGTGGTGCTCTCCACAGGACAACTATTAGTGGTGCTCTCCACAGGACAACTATTAGTGGTGCTCTCCACAGGACAACTATTAGTGGTGCTCTCCACAGGACAACCATTAGTGGTGCTCTCCACAGGACAACCATTAGTGGTGCTCTCCACAGGACAACTATTAGTGGTGCTCTCCACAGGACAACTATTAGTGGTGCTCTCCACAGGACAACTATTAGTGGTGCTCTCCACAGGACAACTATTAGTGGTGCTCTCCACAGGACAACTATTAGTGGTGCTCTCCACAGGACAACTATTAGTGGTGCTCTCTGTCACAGACGCTCTCCATCCAATCTGACAGAGACAGAGATATTTTACAAAGAAGAATGGGCAGAAATGTCCCTCTCTAGATGTGCAAAGCTGGTAGAGACACCCCCAAAAAGACTTGTAGAGAAAGAGGGTTCTACAAAGTATTGACTGGGGGGGGGGGGTGCCGTACAAATGCCCCTCCCCCCACACTTTTCACATATTTATTTGTATAATTTTTCTTCCACTTCACAATTATGTGACACTTTGTTTTGGTCTCTCACATAAAATTTCAATAAAATACATTTAAGTTTTTGAAATGTAACATGAGAAAATGTGGGAAATTTTAGGGGTATGAATACTTTTTCCAGGCACTGTATTGTATTATTGTTGTTACAGAGATGAGATACAGATGATGATATTTTTTCCCCATATGATTATTGTATTGATATTGCGGGGGATATATTTGTATATGGCGTCGCTCTGTATTTCCTTTCTCAGGTTGTTTTCTCCTCTGTGTGGAGTTGGCGCCCCGACTGGGGTCCGGGGGTCACCTCTGCCGCCTGGCCTTGGTGTTACCCGAGGGCCCCCCGGTACCCAGCGTCTGGCATGCGGTCAATTCTTTTTCTCCGGCTTCTGTTTCTGGCTGAAGGTTTTACATTTGCTGGCAAGGACGCGTTCTGATAAAGCTGCCAATTATACGGATCAGTGCTTTTCAGCGCCGGCATCTCCGAGTGTTAACTCTTCGGGAGTATTCCAGGGGTTGGGGGTTGGGGGGTCATCTAAATCTGTTGGGGTTAAAGTAGCCCTGTCAGTGTGTGTGTGCACTATATCACCAAAAGTATTGGGACACCGGCCATTACACGCACATGATCTCCCAGTCTTAGTCCGGAGGGTTCAGTATTGGGTTGGCCCCGCCCCTTTGCACCTATAACAGCTTCAACTCTTCTGGGAAGGCCGTCCACAAGGTTTAGGAGGGTGTCTATGGGAATGTTTGACCATTCTTCCAGAAGAGCATTTGTGAGGTCAGGCACTGATGTTGGATGAGAAGGCCTGGTTCACAGTCTCCACACAAATTCATCCCAAAGGTGTTCTATCGGGTTGAGGTCAGGACCAGTGGCGTCTGGTGCTCCAAATTTTTTTTTGGGGGGGGCGCAAACAAATGGGGAAAAAAAAACAATTGTAGCCTCACTGTGCCCATCAATTGTCGCCACTGTGCCCATCAATTGTCGCCACTGTGCCCATCAATTGTCGCCACTGTGCCCATCAAACACAGCCAATGTGCCCATCAATTGTCGCCACTGTACCCATCAATTGTCGCCACTGTGCCCATCAATTGTCGCCACTGTGCCCATCAATTGTCGCCACTGTGCCCATCAATTGTCGCCACTGTGCCCATCAATTGTCGCCACTGTGCCCATCAATTGTCGCCACTGTGCCCATCAATTGTCACCACTGTGCCCATCAATTGTCACCACTGTGCCCATCAAACACAGCCAATGTGCCCATCAATTGTCGCCACTGTACCCATCAATTGTCGCCACTGTGCCCATCAATTGTCGCCACTGTGCCCATCAATTGTCGCCACTGTGCCCATCAATTGTCACCACTGTGCCCATCAAACACTGCGAATGTGCCCATCAATTGTCGCCACTGTGCCCATCAATTGTCGCCACTGTGCCCATCAATTGTCGCCACTGTGCCCATCAATTGTCGCCACTGTGCCCATCAATTGTCACTACTGTGCCCATCAAACACAGCCAATGTGCCTTAATTGTCGCCACTGTGCCCACTAATTGTCGCCACTGTGCCCACTAATTGTCACCACTGTGCCATGCCATCAATTGTCACCACTGTGCCATGCCATCAATTGTCGCCACTGTGCCCATCAATTGTCGCCACTGTGCCCATCAATTGTCGCCACTGTGCCCATCAATTGTCGCCACTGTGCCCATCAATTGTTGCCACTGTGCCCATCAATTGTCACTACTGTGCCCATCAAACACAGCCAATGTGCCCATCAATTGTCGCCACTGTACCCATCAATTGTCGCCACTGTGCCCATCAAACACAGCCAATGTGCCCATCAATTGTCGCCACTGTGCCCATCAATTGTCGCCACTGTGCCCATCAAACACAGCCAATGTGCCTTAATTGTCGCCACTGTGCCCATTTATTGTCGCCACTGTGCCCGTCAATTGTCACCACTGTGCCATGCCATCAATTGTCACCACTGTGCCATGCCATCAATTGTCACCACTGTGCCATGCCATCAATTGTCGCCACTGTGCCCATCAATTGTCGCCACTGTGCCCATCAATTGTCGCCACTGTGCCCATCAAACACAGCCAATGTGCCTTAATTGTCGCCACTGTGCCCATTAATTGTCGCCACTGTGCCCGTCAATTGTCACCACTGTGCCATGCCATCAATTGTCACCACTGTGCCATGCCATCAATTGTCACCACTGTGCCATGCCATCAATTGTCGCCACTGTGCCCATCAATTGTCGCCACTGTGCCCATCAATTGTCGCCACTGTGCCCATCAATTGTTGCCACTGTGCCCATCAAACACAGCCAATGTGCCCATCAATTGTCGCCACTGTGCCCATCAATTGTCATCACTGTGCCATGCCATCAATTCTCGCCACTGTGCCCATCAATTGTCGCCACTGTGCCCATCAATTGTCGCCACTGTGCCCATCAATTGTCGCAACTGTGCCCATCAAACACAGCCAATGTGCCCATCAATTGTCGCCACTGTGCCCATCAATTGTCATCACTGTGCCATGCCATCAATTGTCACCACCGTGCCCATCAATTGTCGCCACCGTGCCCATCAATTGTCGCCACTGTGCCATGCTAAATACCCCCTCCCACCCAGGAACTTACCTTTCTGTGGTCGGCCATCCTGCTTCCACGTTCCCTCGATGTCTCCTCCCGCCCTCGATTACGCTTCAGCCAATCGGGTTACTGGTAACCAGAACCGGTGAACCTGAGTGGCTGAGACGCCTGTCCGTGTTAGTCAGGGAACGCACCCCCCGTGTTAACTATTAGGAAGCCGATTACAGCCCTCAGGTTGTAATCGGAAAGCCTATCGGAGCCGCCTATTCACCAGGGGGCCGGCCATCTGAATAGTGGGCGGCAGCATTATGCAATGCACTAATCTATGTATCGTATTCAGTGGCGGCGCAGGAGAGAGAGGGGGCGGCGCTCCTGTGCCCTTTATGGAGGCACCGCCACTGGTCAGGACTCTGTGCAGGCCAGTCAAGTTCCTCCGCCCCAAGCTCGCTCATCCGTGTCTTTATGGACCTTGATTTGTGTTTCCAGCAATGAAAATGAGAAAACCTATGATGAAAATCAAGTCTAACGCCAACGAACCAAAATGCATCAAACATGGGGGGAAGAGATGTTTACCAACTGATGGGCACTAATAGGCGGCACTGATGAAGTGGTACTGATGAGGTGGCACTGGTAGGAGGCACTGATGGGCACTAATTGGATGCATTGATAAAGAGGCACTGATGGGCACTGATGAAGAGGCACTGATAGGATGCACTGATGGGCACTAATAGGATGCACTGATGGGCACTGATAGGATGCACTGATGGGCACTGATAGGATGCACTGATAGGATGCACTGATGAGCACTGATAGGATGCATTAATGAGGAGGCACTGATGGGATTCACTGATGAGGAGGCACTGATAGGCTGCACTGATGAGGTGACACTGACAGGCACTGATACAATGCACTGATGGGCACTGATAGGATGCCCTGACAAGGTGGCACTGATGGGCACTAATGGGATACAATGATGAATAGGCACTGATAGGATTCACTGATGGGCACTGATAGGATGCATTAATGAGGAGGCACTGATAGGATTCACTGATGAGGAGGCACTGATAGGCGGCACCAATGAAGTGGTACTGATGAGGTGGCACTGACAGGATGCACTGATAGGCAATGATAGCTGGGATTTACTGATAAGGAGACACTGATGGTCACTGATAGGATGCATTGATAAGGAGGCACTGATAGGATGCACTGATGGGCACTGTATAGATGCACTGATAGGCGGCACTGATGAGGTGGCACTGACAGGATGCACCAATGAGGAGGCACTGATAGGATGCACTGATAATAGCATTGATGAGGTGGCACTGATGGGATGCAGTGTTGAGACAACACTGATGAGGTGGTACTGGTGGGCACTGATGAGGAGGCACTAATATGCGACACTGATGGGCACTGATATTCAGCACTGATGGGCACCGATCTCCCCTGTGAGGAAAGCCTCTTATCGGTTCTCCTCTCTTCCTGTGCTGTCAGTGTAGAGGAATTTTTCGGCACTTCCTACATGGTGATCAGCTGTGATTGGACATAATAGGCTCTTTACCGCGATTGGTGATCCGCACCACCGATCGCCGCAACGTGAGAGCGGCCCGTCCTGAAGCACATCATAAGACATCCAATCAGAGAGGGAAAGACAAAATCCCCGCCGGACCATTAATCCCCACAGATTGGAAAATTGACGGCCGGGCAGGAAGAGGTTAACATCGATTTTTGGAAAAGAGAAACTAAAAAAGGTAAAAAGCAGCGATTGGGAAAACGGAACAAATGTGAAGTTCTCCCAGCTTTTCATTTAAGGTGGAAAAACACTTTAATTCCGTGCCGGCCCAGCTGTTTGTCACGCCGAGGAGCGGAACGCATTCCGACGCCTCGGGGACTTTCCTCTAATGAGTCGCGTCTCCAGATGGCCCTTCACCGATCGCCCTCCTCCGATCGCCCTCCTCCGATCGCCCTCCACCGATCGCCCTCCTCCGATCGCCCTCCTCCGATCGCCCTCCTCCGATCGCCCTCCTCCGATCGCCCTCCACCGATCGCCCTCCTCCGATCGCCCTCCTCCGATCGCCCTCCTCCGATCGCCCTCCACCGATCGCCCTCCACCGATCGCCCTCCTCCGATCGCCCTCCTCCGATCGCCCTCCTCCGATCGCCCTCCACCGATCGCCCTCCTCCGATCGCCCTCCTCCGATCGCCCTCCTCCGATCGCCCTCCTCCGATCGCCCTCCTCCGATCGCCCTCCACCGATCGCCCTCCACCGATCGCCCTCCTCCGATCGCCCTCCTCCGATCGCCCTCCTCCGATCGCCCTCCACCGATCGCCCTCCTCCGATCGCCCTCCTCCGATCGCCCTCCACCGATCGCCCTCCTCCGATCGCCCTCCTCCACCGATCGCCCTCCTCCGATCGCCCTCCACCGATCGCCCTCCTCCGATCGCCCGCCACCGATCGCCCTCCTCCGATCGCCCTCCACCGATCGCCCTCCACCGATCGCCCTCCTCCGATCGCCCTCCTCCGATCGCCCTCCTCCGATCGCCCTCCACCGATCGCCCTCCACCGATCGCCCTCCTCCGATCGCCCTCCTCCGATCGCCCTCCACCGATCGCCCTCCTCCGATCGCCCTCCACCGATCGCCCTCCTCCGATCGCCCGCCACCGATCGCCCTCCACCCCGCCGGCTGATGAATGTTTAATAACCTGAGAGCCGTTCCCATTAATTACCGGAAACAAAAAGACGTCCAATGAAAACCCAGAGGACCCGTCTACTACGCCCCGAGCGGTGCCCCCTCCCCCCCCCCTTTTTATTTTTTTATTTTTGAAAATGTTTTTCTTTTCTTCATATTAAATCGTACAATAAAGTTGATTAAAATCTTATTATATTAACCACTTCAATACCGGGCACTCTTGACATTTCTTCACCCAAAAACATTACCCTCTCATCGACCACATTTATTAGGTCCCCCTTGCTAGTCCTGGGTTGGACCCCCTTTATTATGTCCCCCTTGCTAGTCCTGGGTTGGACCCCCTTTATTCGGTCCCCCTTGCTAGTCACAAGTTGGACCCCCTTTATTAGGTCCCCCTTGCTAGTCCTGGGTTGGACCCCCTTTATTAGGTCCCCCTTGCTAGTCCCAAGTTGGACCCCCTTTATTAGGTCCCCCTTGCTAGTCCCGGGTTAGACCCCCTTTATTCGGTCCCCCTTGCTAGTCCTGGGTTGGACCCCCTTTATTCGGTCCCCCTTGCTAGTCCCGGGTTGGACCCCCTTTATTCGGTCCCCCTTGCTAGTCCCGGGTTTGACCCCCTTTATTAGGTCCCCCTTGCTAGTCCCGGGTAGGACCCCCTTTATTAGGTCCCCCTTGCTAGTCCCGGGTTGGACCCCCTTTATTCGGTCCCCCTTGCTAGTCCCGGGTTGGACCCCCTTTATTCGGTCCCCCTTGCTAGTCCCGCGTTGGACCCCCTTTATTAGGTCCCCCTTGCTAGTCCCGGGTTGGACCCCCTTTATTAGGTCCCCTCGCTAGTCCCGGGTTGGACCCCCTTTATTAGGTCCCCCTTGCTAGTCCCGGGTTGGACCCCCTTTATTCGGTCCCCCTTGCTAGTCCCGGGTTGGACCCCCTTTATTAGGTCCCCCTCGCTAGTCCCGGGTTGGACCCCCTTTATTCGGTCCCCCTTGCTAGTCCTGGGTCGGACCCCCTTTATTAGGCCCCCCTTGCTAGTCCTGGGTTGGACCCCTTTATTGGGTCCCCTTGCTAGTCCCGGGTTGGACCCCCTTTATTAGGTCCCCTCGCTAGTCCCGGGTTGGACCCCCTTTATTAGGTCCCCCTTGCTAGTCCCGGGTTGGACCCCCTTTATTAGGTCCCCCTTGCTAGTCCCGGGTTGGACCCCCTTTATTAGGTCCCCCTTGCTAGTCCCAAGTTGGACCCCCTTTATTAGGTCCCCCTCGCTAGTCCCGGGTTGGACCCCCTTTATTCGGTCCCCCTTGCTAGTCCTGGGTCGGACCCCCTTTATTAGGTCCCCCTTGCTAGTCCTGGGTTGGACCCCCTTTATTAGGTCCCCCTTGCTAGTGCCGGGTTGGACCCCCTTTATTAGGTCCCCCTTGCTAGCTGCAGATTTGTCGGTTGCCCCTCCATGATGCCAAATCTCCCATCAAAGGTCCTCTATTGGATGAGATGTGGGGGGGTATTGGCAGGTGGCACTGGTTTAGAACTGACAGATGGTACTATTGGCACTGGCAGGTGGCGCTGATTGGCAGTTCGAACTGGCTGGCACTGGTTTGGAACTGGCAGGTAGCACTGATTTGCACTGGCGTGTGGCAGTGGCGGGTGGCACTGGTTTGGAACTGACAAGTGGCACTTGTTTGGAACTGGCAGGTGGCACTGATTTGCACTGGCGTGTGGCACTGGTAGGCACTGGTGTGTGGCATTGGTAGGCACTGGCGTGTGGCACTGGCTGGCAGTGGCGGGTGACACTGGTCGGCACTGACAGATGGCACTGATTGGCGGTGGCACTGGCAGTTGGCACTGGCTGGTGGCACTGATTGGTGGTGGCACTGGCAGGTTTCACACTGAGCCGAGTGTAACTGTAACTGTGTGTGATGCCGCGTAAACACGACCGAGAACCTCGTCGGGCTAAACTCATCGTTACGCCCCACGAGATTCTCGGCCGGTAGTCAAGTTCGTCGACCAGGCTGTCGAAAAAGGCGTCGAGCCATTAGTCCCGATGGCCCATCGAGCAAATAGAGAACCTGCTCTCTATTTTGGCTCGACGCCTCGCTCGTCAGTTTGCTCGGCGAAAACGTACACACGATCGAGCTTCTCGGCAGAATATGGATCCCAGCGAGCTTCTCACTGGATTCTGCCGAGAAGCTCGGCCGTGTGTACGGGGCCTGAAACTGACAAGTCAAAGAGAGGAGAGCGAGAGAGAGAGCTGTCAGAATTGAGCTTGATGTCGGGGGTGGGCGGGACCCGGCCGGGGTGGGCGGGACCAAGCAGCTTTATTACACCAGTCAATGTTTGGGCTGCTTAAGAAAGGGGGCGGGCTCGCCCAGATACCATCTCATTGGCTGGTGTTTGATGGCTGCTGGGTCCTGCCCACATTCTAGACTCTCCTGTCCACACAGTGACAACGCTGCTGTGAGATTCCCCCGGCAGATCCACCAGCAGCGTTGTCGCCTTGTTTGCAGGAAGTGGCTGCTCGCGGGATCAAAACCGTATCCGGGGATCAGAGAAACAAAACCTGCCGCCGTGTTACCAGTGCTGACCCACCGCCATTTTTTATTGTGCCGTACATTGATTGAGCTGCTTGCCCCTCTTTTTCCTTCATTTACAGCACAAGCCCCGCCCATTACGTCAGGAGCCTCTGGATTAATGGTGTAACGAGAGTACAGCTTGTATCTGTTTATTTACACACGTCGCTCGGCCTCCCGTCAGTCGCTTCATTACGGAAGCCGTGGCGGAGGAGCGGCGAGCCGTAAATCAGCCGCTCGCTGTACCAATAAATTACAAGCACGAGTGATGTGGTATTGACGCGAGCCGCTGGAGGAGAATTCGATCTTCTTGGCGAGAGACACGCGATGTCCCATCAGCACGGCCAATAGAACGGCTTACCTTCCCGGGGGCGCGAGTCGGACTCTGTTTACCCGCCGAGCGCCAAGTTCATTTTTTATCCAGTTTTGTACCCAATGACATCATCACCGGGTCTCTGTGCAATGCAGGCAGATCGTGGCTGGTGGGAGGGGCCAGCATAAGTTCCTGAAATCATTTGGTTGTATTTGATCACCTCTGCGATTATTTATTTATTTTACGGATGGGCACTGATAGGCGGCATGGATGGGCACTGATAGGTGGCATGGATGGGCACTGATAGGTGGCATGGATGGGCACTGATAGGCAGCATGGATGGGCACTGATAGGCGGCATGGATGGGCACTGATAGGTGGCATGGATGGGCACTGATAGGTGGCATGGATGGGCACTGATAGGCGGCATGGATGGGCACTGATAGGTGGCATGGATGGGCACTGATAGGTGGCATGGATGGGCACTGATAGGTGGCACGGATGGGCATTCATGTACTGTATTATATTTCGTACTTATGGATGCCAATCGGTGCCAAACAAAAATGCCTGCCAATCAGTGTTGCCCATTGCGGGCACTGATTGGCATTCATTGTGGGCACCAGTGTTGCCAACCGTCTGTATTTTTACGGACAGTTCGTAAAAACGGGCACTTTTTTCCCACGTTCGTAAAAGTCATTGGTTGCGGGATTGTGCCAGTAAAAATAGCCGAGATCGGTTCGGCTTGGAACTGCGCATGGCGATTGGAGGCAGGGGGTGATGGTGGCTGCGGTGGCTTCGCAGAGGGAGATGTAGGCAGGGGGTGTTGGTGGCACGGGGTGATTGGAGGCAGGGGGTGTTGGTGGCACCACAGAGGGGGATGGTGGCACCGCAGAGGGTAGGGGATGGAGACAGGGGTTGTTGGTGGCACCGCAGAGGGGGGTGGAGGCAGGGACGATGGAGGCAGGGGGAGATTGGAGGCAGGGGCCCTGGGGGAGATTGGAGGCAGAGGGAGATTGGAGGCAGGGGGTGATGGTGGCTGCGGTGGCATCGCAGAGGGAGATGTAGGCAGGGGCTGTTGGCGGCACGGGGTGTTGGTGGCAGGGGGTGATTGGAGGCAGGGGGTGTTGGTGGCACCGCAGAGGTGGGTAGTGGCACTGCAGAGGGTGGGGGATGGAGACAGGGGTTGTTGGTGGCACCGCAGAGGGGGGTGGAGGCAGGGGACGATGGAGGCAAGGGGTGATTGGAGGCAGGGGGCCTTGGTGGCACCACAGAGTGGGATAGTGGCACCGCAGAGGGTGGGGGATGGAGACAGGGGTTGTTGGTGGCACCGCAGAGGGGGGTGGAGGCAGGGGGTGATTGGAGGCAGGGGGCCTGGGGGAGATTGGAGGCAGAGGGAGATTGGAGGCAGGGGGTGATGGTGGCTGCGGTGGCATCGCAGAGGGAGATGTAGGCAGGGGGTGTTGGTGGCAGGGGGTGATTGGAGACAGGGGGTGTTGGTGGCACCGCAGAGGAGGATAGTGGCACCGCAGAGGGGGGTGGAGGCAGGGGACGATGGAGGCAAGGGGTGATTGGAGGCAGGGGGCCTTGGTGGCACCACAGAGTGGGATAGTGGCACCGCAGAGGGTGGGGGATGGAGACAGGGGTTGTTGGTGGCACCGCAGAGGGGGGTGGAGGCAGGGGGTGATTGGAGGCAGGGGGCCTGGGGGAGATTGGAGGCAGAGGGAGATTGGAGGCAGGGGGTGATGGTGGCTGCTGTGGCATCGCAGAGGGAGATGTAGGCAGGGGGTGTTGGAGACAGGGGGTGTTGGTGGCACCGCAGAGGGGGATAGTGGCACCGCAGAGGGTGGGGGATGGAGACAGGGGTTGTTGGTGGCACCGCAGAGGGGGGTGGAGGCAGGGGGTGAATGGAGGCAGTGGGAAATTGGAGGCAGGGGGTGATGGTGGCTGCGGTGGCATCGCAGAGGGACATGTAGACAGGGGGTGTTGGTGGCACCGCAGAGGGGGATAATGGCACTGCAGAGGGTGGGGGATGGAGACAGGAGTTGTTGGTGGCACCGCAGAGGGGGGTGGAGGCAGGGGACGATGGAGGCAAGGGGTGATTGGAGGAAGGGTACCTGGGGGAGATTGGAGGCAGGGGGTGTTGGTGGCACCCCAGAGGGGGAGGGTGGCATCGCAGAGGGTGGGAATGGAGGCAGGGGGAGATTGTGGTGGCAGAGGGTGGGAATGGAGGCAGGGGGAGATTGTGGTGGCAGAGGGTGGTAATGGAGGCAGGGGGAGATTGTGGTGGCAGAGGGTGGGAATGGAGGCAGGGGGAGATTGTGGTGGCAGGGGGTTATGTGACTAAATTATTTGCCCTTATTATATCGAAAATAACAAAAATATGTTTTTTTACCTTAATATCACATTGCTATTTGCCCGGCATACTTGTTTGTGGCCAAAATACTGAAACTTGCACCTAAAAATGTAATTTAGTAACTTTTGTGAAATGCCGGTAATAACGTGGCTGCGGCAGTAAATTTCGGGTGTCGTGCCAGTAAATTTCAATCTGGTAGGTTGGCAACACTGGTGGGCACTGATTGGCATCCCTGGTGGTCTAGGGTGGCATACCTAGTGGTCTGGTGTGGGCATCTTCGGGGGTTGGCTGTGCTGATAGTCTCCATCAGAGATCGGTGTTGCGAGGTGTCAGACTGACACCTTGCAACAACGATAGCCGCGATATGTCATGTGACGTCCGGTCAGGATATTGAATCCACTTTCCCGCCGTCATTCTGTAATAGGGCGGGCGTGTAAAGGCCGGCGTCCCAATACTTTTGGTAATAAAGTGTATCTGTTGCCAACACATCAGAACGCATGTTACATATTGGAATGGCGCCCCCAAGCACTAAGGCGACACACGTGTACTGCAGCACCACAATGCGTTGCAGTAGAAGTTTTGGGACACGGAATGATTTGGCAGCCCCTTCGTTTCAATGAAGTCACAAGGCGAGAGGCTGTAGCCGGGGGGGGGGGGCTGACCTGTGTCAGAACAAAGATGGCGGCGTCCTTCTGGAGGGAAAAGTCCTGGCACCCCCTGAAAGTGTCACACTCAATATATCGGATGACAGGTCCACTTTACAAATCCAAACCGCTCTGGTGCTGGAAATATTTGGTTTAGACCGGAGTGGCGCTTTAATAATCAGGCGCTGGCGCTCTCCTCCGCTGCCCTTGGTGTAGCTCCTCGCTCAGCTCCTGACGTGCCGCCGCCGGGGCCCATAGGAGCCTCTATGATGGAAGTGCCGACGGATTAATTATCCCGCCGGGCCGCCTGGGCCGCACTGATTAGAGCCGGAGCTCCCAGAAGGACGCGGACGCCGCTCATCTGTAAGGTCATCCGTCATACCTGTCAGAGAGAGCGGCGGGGGAACAGCGGCCGCTCCTAATGAGAGGTGACATTGACTCCGCCGTCTGTACGGAGCTCCGTCAGTAGAGGGCGCCCCGGGGTCTCCGCTCCGTCCCCATTCCCTACAATGAGGGGAAAAAAAGTATTGACCCCCCGGATGATTTTGTACATTAAGGTCCTGGAGTCACCATCCTCCACCGCCACTCATGGAGAACACCATCCCCCACCGTCATACATGGAGAACACCATCCCCCACCGTCACTCATGGAGAACACCATCCCCCACCGTCACTCATGGAGAACACCATCCCCCACCGTCATACATGGAGAACACCATCCCCCACCGTCATACATGGAGGACACCATCCCCCCACCGTCATACATGGAGAACACCATCCCCCACCGTCATACATGGAGGACACCATCCCCCACCGTCACTCATGGAGAACACCATCCCCCACCGTCATACATGGAGAACACCATCCCCCACCGTCATACATGGAGGACACCATCCCCACCGTCATACATGGAGGACACCATCCCCACCGTCATACATGGAGAACACCATCCCCCACCGTCATACATGGAGGACACCATCCCCCACCGTCATACATGGAGGACACCATCCCCCACCGTCATACATGGAGGACACCATCCCCCCACCGTCATACATGGAGGACACCATCCCCCCACCGTCACTCATGGAGAACACCATCCCCCACCGTCATACATGGAGAACACCACCCCCCACCGTCATACATGGAGACCACCCCCCCACCTTCACTCATGGAGAACACCATCCCCCCACCGTCATACATGGAGAACACCATCCCCCACCGTCATACATGGAGAACACCATCCCCCACCGTCATACATGGAGGACAACATCCCCCACCGTCATACATGGAGGACACCATCCCCCACCGTCATACATGGAGGACACCATCCCCCACCGTCATACATGGAGGACACCATCCCCCACCGTCATACATGGAGGACACCATCCCCCACCGTCATACATGGAGGACACCATCCCCCCACCACCATCCCCCCACCGTCATACATGGAGGACACCATCCCCCCACCGTCATACATGGAGAACACCATCCCCCACCGTCACTCATGGAGAACACCATCCCCCACCGTCATACATGGAGAACACCACCCCCCACCGTCATACATGGAGAACACCACCCCCCCACCTTCACTCATGGAGAACACCATCCCCCCACCGTCATACATGGAGAACACCATCCCCCCACCGTCACTAATGGAGAACACCATCCCCCACCATTATACATGGACACCATCCCCCCACCGTCATACATGGAGGACACCATCCCCCCACCGTCATACATGGAGAACACCATCCCCCAACCGTCACTCATGGAGAACACCATCCCCCAACCGTCATACATGGAGAACACCATCCCCCACCGTCACTCATGGAGAACACCATCCCCCAACCGTCATACATGGAGAACACCATCCCCCAACCGTCACTCATGGAGAACACCATCCCCCCAACCGTCACACATGGAGAACACCATCCCCCACCGTCACTCATGGAGAACACCATCCCCCACCGTCACTCATGGAGAACACCATCCCCCAACCGTCACTCATGGAGAACACCATCCCCCAACCGTCACTCATGGAGAACACCATCCCTCCACCGTCATACATGGGGAACACCATCCCCCACCGTCATACATGGAGGACACCATCCCCCACTGTCACTCATGGAGAACACCATCCCCCCACTGTCACTCATGGAGAACACCATCCCCCCACCGTCATACATGGAGAACACCATCCCCCAACCGTCACTCATGGAGAACACCATCCCCCACCGTCACTCATGGAGAACACCATCCCCCCACTGTCACTCATGGAGAACACCATCCCCCCACCGTCACTCATGGAGAACACCATCCCCCAACCGTCACTCATGGAGAACACCATCCCCCACCGTCATACATAGAGGACACCATCCCCCCACCATCATACATGGAGGACACCATCCCCCACCGTCCTACATGGGGAACACCATCCCCCACCATCATACATGGAGAACACCATCCCCCACCGTCATACATGGGGAACACCATCCCCCACCATCATACATGGAGAACACCATCCCCCACCGTCATACATGGGGAACACCATCCCCCACCGTCATACATGGGGAACACCATCCCGCACCATACATGGGGGTGGAAACAATGTGCTTTGGGGGGGGGGGTTTCTGCTAAGGGGACAAGACAACTTCACCACATCAAAGGGACGACGGACGGGGCCATGTACCATCAAATGTTGGGTGGGAACCTCCTTCCCTCAGCCAGAACACTGAAGATGGGTCTTCCAGCATGACAATGACCCAAAACACACGGCCAAGGCAACAAAGGAGTGGCTCAAGAAGGAGAAGCACATTAACCATTTCAGTACCGAGCACCTACGCCCCTCCTTTATGCCCAGACGAATTTTCAGCTTTCAGCGCTGTCGCACTTTGAATAACAATTACAATCATACAACACTGTACCCAAATTACATTTTTTTTATTTTTTCCCCACAAATAGTTTTCTTTTGGTGGTATTTGATTACCTCTGTATTTTTTATTTTTTGTTCATTGTTTTTTAACCACTTGCCCACCACGCTGTAGACATACAGCGCGGTGGAGCTATCTTGGGACGACATCCCTGGGACGCGCTCGCGGAAGTGTCTGTGCTCGCCGGGTCTAGAAGACCCGGCGCATCACGGATCACGGTAAATTGCCGCTGATAGCGGCCGTTTACCATGTGATCGTGCCGTCAAATGACGCAGCGATCACTTGTAAACAAACCGGTGTCATTTGATGACGCCGGTTCCTCCCTCTCCTCCCTCTCCTGTCTGTACCGTTCGGTACAGTGTGAGAGGAGAGGGGGGGGGGGGGCGGGGTGTCAGCAGCAGCGCTGTGATTGAATCTGTGACAACTGCAGTCACAGATCCATCTATCCATCCCAGCTCAGCCCCAGTACTCTGCAATACCCCAGTACCCTGCACGATACTCTGCAATATCCCAGTACTCTGCAATACCCCAGTACCCTGCAATACCCCAGTACCCTGCACGATACTCTGCAATATCCCAGTACTCTGCAATACCCCAGTACCCTGCACGATACTCTGCAATATCCCAGTACTCTGCAATACCCCAGTACTCTGCAATACCCCAGTACCCTGCAATACCCTGTGCAATACTCTGCAATACCCTGCGCAATATTCTGCAATACTCTGCAATACCCTGCGCAATACTCTGCAATACCCCAATACTCTGCAATACCCTGCGCAATACTCTGCAATACCCCAATACTCTGCAATACCCCAATACTCTGCAATACCCCAATACTCTGCAATACCCCAATACCCTGCGCTTTACTCTGCAATACCCCAATACTCTGCAATACCCCAATACCCTGCGCGATACTCTGCAATACCCCAATACTCTGCAATACCCCAATACCCTGCGCGATACTCTGCAATACCCCAGTACTCTGCAATACCCCAGTACCCTGCAATACCCTGTGCAATACTCTGCAATACCCTGCGCAATATTCTGCAATACTCTGCAATACCCTGCGCAATACTCTGCAATACCCCAATACTCTGCAATACCCCAATACTCTGCAATACCCCAATACTCTGCAATACCCCAATACCCTGCGCTTTACTCTGCAATACCCCAATACTCTGCAATACCCCAATACCCTGCGCGATACTCTGCAATACCCCAATACTCTGCAATACCCCAATACCCTGCGCGATACTCTGCAATACCCCAATACTCTGCAATACCCCAATACCCTGCGCGATACTCTGCAATACCCCAATACTCTGCAATACCCCAGTACCCTGCACGATACTCTGCAATATCCCAGTACTCTGCAATACCCCAGTACCCTGCAATACCCCAATACCCTGTGCAATACTCTGCAATACCCTGCGCAATATTCTGCAATACTCTGCAATACCCTGCGCAATACTCTGCAATACCCTGCGCAATTCTCTGCAATACCCTGCGCAATACTCTGCAATACCCCAATACTCTGCAATACTCTGCAATACCCCAATACTCTGCAATACCCCAATACTCTGCAATACCCCAATACCCTGCGCTTTACTCTGCAATACCCCAATACTCTGCAATACCCCAATACCCTGCGCGATACTCTGCAATACCCCAATACTCTGCAATACCCCAATACTCTGCAATACCCCAATACCCTGCGCGATACTCTGCAATACCCCAATACTCTGCAATACCCATTTTTAAAGCACCCCTGTCCCCGTGTGCTCGCATGCAGAAGCGAACGCATACGTAAGTCCCGCCCACATATGAAAACGGTGTTCAAGCTACACATGTGAGGTATCTCTGCGAACGTTAGAGTGAGAGCAATCATTTTGGCCCTAGACCTCCTCCGTAACTAAAAACCTGTAACCAATAAAAGTAATTAAAGCGTCGCCTATGGGGATTTTTAAGTAGCGAAGTTTGGCGCCATTCCATGAGTGTGCGCAATTTTGAAGGGTGACATGTTGGGTATCTATTTACTTGGCGTAACTTCATCTTTCACATTATGAAAAAAAATTGGGCTACTGTTTTTTTTTTTTTTTTTAAGCACAAAACAGTTTTTTTTAAAACACGCGTTCAAAAAATGTCTGCGAAAATACCATGCAAGATAAAAAGTTGTAATGGCCGCCATTGTATTCTCTAGGGTCTTTGCTAAAAAAGCATATATAATGTGTTGGGGTTCTATGTAATTTTCTAGCAAATAAATGATGATTTTTCCATGTAGGAGAGAAATGTGAGAATTGGTCTGGGTGTTCCAGAACGCCTGATGGCGCTCCCTGCATGTTGTGCCTCTGTATGTGGCCACGCTGTGTAAAAGTCTCACACATGTGATGGCGCTCCCTGCATGTTGGGCCTCTGTATGTGGCCACGCCGTGTAAAAGTCTCACACATGTGATGGCGCTCCCTGCATGTTGGGCCTCTGTATGTGGCCACGCTGTGTAAAAGTCTCACACATGTGATGGCGCTCCCTGCATGTTGGGCCTCTGTATGTGGCCACGCCGTGTAAAAGTCTCACACATGTGATGGCGCTCCCTGCATGTTGGGCCTCTGTATGTGGCCACGCTGTGTAAAAGTCCCACACATGTGGTATCGCCATACTCGGGAGGAATAGCAGAATGTGTTTTGGGGTGTAATTTGTGGTATGCATATGCTTTGTGTGAGAAATAACCTGCTAATATGACAGAAACAAGTTTTTTTTTTTTTTTTACAGAATTTTCAGTCGTTTTTCTTTTATAGCGCAAAAAATAAAAAACCCCAGAGGTGATCAAATACCACCAAAAGAAAGCTCTATTTGTGGGAAAAAAGGACAAAAATTTCAAATAGGTACAATGTTGTATGACTGAGTAATTCAAAGTCATTCAAATTGTGAGAGCACCGAAAGCTGAAAATTGGTCTGGTCAGGAAGGGGGTTTAAGTGCCCAGTGGGCAAGTGGTTAAAAATACTGAATATTTTTTAAAAAAATATACAAAACCGTTTTATAATTTGTTATAAAATTTTGCAAATGGGTAATTTTTCTCCTTCATTGATGTACGCTGATGTGCACCAATAGGCTGCACTGATGGGCTGCACTGATAAGACGGCACTGGTGGGCACTGAGAGATGGCATTGGTGGGCACCAAAGGGCAATGATATGTGGCACTGGTGGGCACTAATAGGTGGCACTGATAGCTGGCAATGGTGGGCACTGATTTGCACTGGTAGGTGAGACTGATAGGCAGCAGTGCTCGGTGGCACTGATGAGGCACTGACTGGCACCACTGGTGGGCATTGATGGGTGTCACTCGGCAGTGATAGGTGGCATTTTATTGCACTGGTGGTCACTGTGGGCACTGGCAGGCAGTTCTGGTGGGCACTGATGAGGCTGATGTGCCTCTTCCACTGGGGACCGATGTCCCTTGCACATAAGCCGGTGATCGACTTTTTTTTCTCCTCACGCTGTCAGTGTGAGGATAAAAAAAAACGATTACCGAGCTTTGTTTACATCACATGATCAGCTGTCATTGGCTGACAGCCGATAACGTGGTAAGGGGCTGGAATTGGCCCCTTACTCAAATATGTGATCACCCGAGTCTCAGTGACTCAAAGATGACAGCGCATGCCGCGCACGCCCTGCAGCGGGCGCACATGCACAGGGAAGGACGTCTATTGACGACCTCCTGGAATCTCAGGCCCGCGCTGTAGCCGTCATTCGGCTATAGCGCGGACAGCAAGTGGTTAAGGTTCTGGAGTCTCCAGACCTTAATCCCATAGAAAATCTGTGGAGGGAGCTGAAGGTTCGAGTTACCAAATGTCAGCCTGGAAACCTTAATGACTTGGAGAGGACAAAATCCCTCCTGAGATGTGTGAGAACCTGGAGGCCAACTCCAAGAAACGTCTGACCTCCTGTGATCGCCAACAAGGGTTTCTCCACCAACTCCTAAGTCCTGTTTTGTGATGGGTTCAAATACTTATTTCACTCATTAAAAGGCCTATTCTTGTGTTAGTCTCTGAAGCAGGCTGCCAAACATTCAGGTGATCCCCCTAACCCAGTGATGGGGAACCTCGGCACCTCAGATGTTTTGGAACTACATGTCCCATGATGCCCTGGCACTCTGCAGTGTAGTGGAGCATCATGGGAAATGTAGTTCCAAAACATCTGGGGTGCCAAGCTTCCCCATCACTACCCTAACCAGACCTTGTTGACATCATCTCAGCCTGGGCAAAGTCACCGGAGAAGAGGAGACTCAGGAAATGCTTCAACCTTGCCTGCAGCAGACAGTGATGGCATCACCTCAGCCTAGGCAGTCTATTGGGTATGGAAACTGCTGCAGTCTCACCATTGCCATCCTGGGTCTAATGACCAAACCCGGAAGGAGCTGTTCAGCCCAATGGAGAGTCATAGCTACAGTACCGAGCAAAGCCCATGTTATCATGGCTGGCCTTATCTGCAGTTTTGTGAGGGTTTCCCCGCTGATAGGACACCATTCCGTCAATAAATTCGCTCTCTGCTAATTGCATGATGTGTGAAGGAGCCCCACTGGGCCCACCGCCTGTTTCTCCTGCCTGATTGTCCTTGTACCTGGCAGGGAGCGGCAGAAGTTCTGATTATCCCAGCGTGGATCCTCGCTCCCCGCTAATCCCCGGCTCTCAGCTCTAATACAACACCGCCGGGGATCCGAGAAACCGATCCGAGACCCAATGATCCCCCGACAGCGACACCCGCCATTCCCGACACAGAGGACTCACACTGGGAGAATGGCAGATCAGGTGTGAGGACGTGTTACCCCCCCCCCCCCCCCCCCCCCATGTGTGTGATACAGAGAGGAGGGAGAGGGGGAGAGGGGAGGGAGAGGAGAGAAAAAAGAGGAGAGAGAGGAAAGAAAAGACTGGACAGAGGAGATAGAAAGAGAAAAGCGAGAAGAGAAAGGGTGAGACTAGATAGAGAAAGAAGAGATAAGGGAGGGTAAAGAAGAGAAAATACAGGTGAGAGATAAGGGAGAGGGGGAGAGGAACAAAAAGATGGGAGGGAGGAGAGAGTGATAGGAGAGAAAAAAAGAGAGGGGTGGAGGAGGGATAAGAGTGAGAGAGAAGAAAGAGGGGGAAGAGGAGAGAGAGAAGAAGGAGGAGGGGGGGGGGTGAGGGATACGAGAGGGAAGAAGAGGAGAGAGAGAGAGAAGAAAGAGGGGGAGAGGAAAGAAAAGATGAGAGAGGAGAGAAAAGGGGGGACGGAAAGTGGAGAGAAAAAAGAAGAGGGAGAGGAGAGAAAGAGAAGGGAGGGGTGGGGGAGAAGAGAGAGGGTGGGAGGAGTGAAAACAATACAGGAGAGAGACAAGGGGAGAGGACAGAGTAATGAGAGAAGGGGAGAGGAGAGAGAGAAAGATAAGGGAAGAGGAGAGACGATAGGGGAAGAGAGAGAGAGAGAGAAGGGGAAAGGAGATGGGTGAGAGAAGATAGGGGAAGACAAAGACAAGGGGAGAGAAGATGGATGAGAAGGGGCAGGGAGAGAGGAGAAGGGGGTGTAGAGAGAAGAGATGGAGGAGAGGGGGGAAAGGAGCAGGAGGGGGGGATAGAGAAGGAGAGAGGAGTGAGAAGGAGAGGAGAGGGGGAGAAGAGAGGATAGAGAAGGAGAAAGGAGAGGGTAGAGGAAAAGAAAATAAGATAGAGAAGGGGAGAGGAGAGGGGGGAAAAAGAGAAGAGAGGATAAAAAAGTGAGTGGGAGAGGAGTGAGAAGGAGAGAGAGAGAGCGAGGAGAAAAGGAGGAGAAGAGATGATAGAGAAGGAGAGAGTGGGAGAGGGGGGAAGGAGAAGAATAAAGGATAGAGAAGGAGAGGGGGGAGGAGGAGAAAAGAGGATAGACAAGGAGATAGTGGAAGAGGAGAGAGAGAGATAGTGAGGAGAGAGGGGGAAAGGAGGAGAAGAGATGATAGAGAAGAAGAGGATGGAGGAGGAGAAAAGAGGATAGAGAAGGAGCGAGTGGCAGAGAGGAGAGGATAGAGAAAGAGAGTGGGAGAGGAGTGAGAAGGAGAGGAGGGGAGGAGAGGGTGGGGGTAAGAGAGGATAAAGAAGGAGAGGGGGGAAAAAAGTGATGATAGAGAAGGAGAGAGTGGGAGAGGAGAAGAGAGGTTAGAGAAGGAGAGAGGGGAAGAGGAGTTAGGAGAGGAGAGGGGGACAATAGAGGATAGAGAAGGAGAGAGTGTGAGAGGGTGGAGGAGAAGAAAGACATGATGGAGATGGAGAGAGAGAGAAGAGGGGGAAGAAGAAGAGAGGATGGAGAAGGAGAGAGGGGGAGAGGAGTGAGAAAGAGAGGGAAGGAAAAATGAGAGAGGAAGAAGAGAAGAGCGAGGGGTGCACAGGGTCGGGGAGAAGAGCGAGGGGTGCACAGGGTCGCGGAGATGTTGCGGGGAGAGAACCTTGAGCCAATCACATCAGTCTCTTTACAGAGGAGCTCACACTCTAATCTCCCCCCACAGTCACTCACTATTGTTTTATACAAATCTATAGCTCTGACATATACCACTGTGCTGTACAGAGAAGACGGTGACGGTCCCGGTATGAAGTCGGGAGATGTCTGTGGCGGTCTCGGTATGAAGTCGGGAGATGTCTGTGGCGGTCTCGGTATGAAGTCGGGAGATGTCTGTGACGGTCTCGGTATGAAGTCGGGAGATGTCTGTGACGGTCTCGGTATGAAGTCGGGAGATGTCTGTGACGGTCTCGGTATGAAGTCGGGAGATGTCTGTGACGGTCTCGGTATGAAGTCGGGAGATGTCTGTGAGGGTCTCGGTATGAAGTCGGGAGATGTCTGTGGCGGTCTCGGTATGAAGTCGGGAGATGTCTATGACGGTCTCGGTATGAAGTCGGGAGATGTCTGTAGCGGTCTCGGTATGAAGTCGGGAGATGTCTGTGGCGGTCTCGGTATGAAGCCGGGAGATGTCTGTGGCGGTCTCGGTATGAAGTCGGGAGATGTCTGTGGCGGTCTTGGTATGAAGTCGGGAGATGTCTGTGGCGGTCTCGGTATGAAGTCGGGAGATGTCTGTGGCGGTCTCGGTATGAAGTCGGGAGATGTCTGTAGCGGTCTCGGTATGAAGTTGGGAGATGTCTGTGGCAGTCTAGGTATGAAGTCGGGAGATGTCTGTGACGGTCTCGGTATGAAGTCGGGAGATGTCTGTGGCGGTCTCTGTATAAAGTTAGGAGATGTCTGTGGCGGTCTCTGTATGAAGTCGGGAGATGTCTGTGGCGGTCTCAGTATGAAGTCGGGAGATGTCTGTGGCGGTCTCAGTATGAAGTCGGGAGATGTCTGTGGCGGTCTCGGTATGAAGTCGGGAGATGTCTGTAGCGGACTCAGTATGAAGTCGGGAGATGTCTGTGGCAGTCTAGGTATGAAGTCGGGAGATGTCTGTGGCAGTCTCGGTATGAAGTCGGGAGATGTCTGTGACGGTCTCTGTATAAAGTTGGGAGATGTCTGTGGCGGTCTCTGTATGAAGTCGGGAGATGTCTGTGGCGGTCTCAGTATGAAGTCGGGAGATGTCTGTGGCGGTCTCGGTATGAAGTCGGGAGATGTCTGTGGCAGTCTCGGTATGAAGTCGGGAGATGTCTGTGGCGGTCTCGGTATGAAGTCGGGAGATGTCTGTGGCGGTCTCGCTATGAAGTCGGGAGATGTCACCACGTTGGGCTCTGGAATGAAGTCTAATCTCCGTCTTCTCAGGCTGATTATATTTCTTGATGAAGACAATTATGAGAAATTTGTTTTTCATCTGATAACGATTTGCACAGCAAAATCAAACACCATCTGTAACGCGTTTCTTCAGGAATTACCGGACGCCGTGTTTTATCTCCGTGTTTATGGGGCGGATCGAGGGGAACGAATCCCACACAGAGATCTGGTACAATGTGTGAACAATTCAGAGGAGATCTGAGGAAGACACAAATCCCGCCTGATATTTACAGACGGTAATTGTAATTTGATTAGTGGGAAATGATAATCAGCCTTCAAAGTCAGACGGCGCGTTCTACGGCGAGTACGTGTTCAGGGACTGAATGGTGACCTACGGGGGCCCAATATAGCCTGTCCATTACTGGAGGGAGGTATAGAAGTGCCCTGACACGGTATGTATAGTATATAGGTGTCCTGGTATAGTGTGGAGGTATATAGATGGCCAGGTGGGGAGATATATAGATGTCCCGGGAAGTGTGGAGGTATATAGGTCTCCGGGTACAGTGTGGAGGTATGTAGGTGGCCAGGTGGAGATAAATGTATGTCATGGTATGTTAAAGAGGTGGCATATAGGTGTATAGAATGGAGGTCTATGCAGTAGGTGTCCCGGTGTAGGTATATAGGTGTCCTGATATAGAGTGGAGGTATATAGGTGTCTTGTTATAGTGTTGAAGCATATAGGGTGGCCTGGTCCAGTATGGAGGTATTTTGCTGTTCTGGTAAAGTAGAAATATTCAGGTGTCCTGGTCTGGCTATAACATGGCTAAGTTCTTTGAGAACTCTTGGGTGTATGCCATCTGGTACTGGTTATTCATATTAAGTGTCTTTTTCCCTCGCTTTGTGTCCCTCGTGGTCTATTTTAGCTGCCCTGATTGTTTTTTATTGCACTTGTAGTTTTGGAATGCTGATGGTGACCATTCAGCCTTATTATTAAAGGACTGTTTTTCTTCTCATTAATATGCCTATTTACCTTGGTCTTTAGCCACCCAGCTGGAGGTATATAGATGTTCTGTTATAGTATTGAGGTATATAGGTGTCAGGCCCCCATACACATGGCAGAGAAACTCGACGGGCGGAACACATCGTTCCGCCCGTCAAGGTTCTCTGCCGGCCGTCAGATTCGGCGACCCGCCCATCGGGAAAGGCAACCAGTCATTCATCCCGACGGGCCGTCGAGCAAATGGAGAACCTGCTCTCTATTTGCTCGACGGGTTTCCCGACGGGCGGGGCTCGCCGAGAGCGTACACACGGCCGAGGTTCTCGGCAGAATGCGGCTCCCAGCGAGGTTCTGGCTGGTTTCTGCCGAGAACCTCGGCCGTGTGTACGGGGCTTCATGGTATATAATGAAGGTATATAGGTGTCTTATTATAGTGTTGAGGCATATGGGTGCCCTGGTCCAGTGTGGAGATATATTGTTGTTCTGGTAAAGTAGAGATATTCAGGTGTCCTGGTCTGGATATAACATGGCTAAGTTCTTTGAGAACTCTTGGGTGTAAGCCATCTGGTCCTGGTGATTTATTCACATTAAGTGTCTTCCATCTTTTTTGAACCCTGGTCGATGTCAGCCTCAAGCAATTTTCTGTTGTTACCATTACTATCTTGTTTATTATAGACCTCATTTTCATTTGTATAACCTGAAGAGAAGAATGTATTTAATACCGCTGCCTTCTCCTTGTCGTTTGTAACCAACCTGATTGTCCCTTATGGAGCCAGTATGTGCTGAACTCACCTTCATACTATTAATATGTTTGAATTTTTTTTTCCTCCACTATGTGTCCCTTATGGTCTATTTTAGCTTGTACGCTTGCATTCCTTATTGCACTTTTTGTAGTTTTGGAATGCTGATGGTGACCATTCAGCCTTACTATTAAAGTACTGTTTTTCTTCTCATTAATATGTCTATTTACCATTGTCTTTAGCCACCTAGGTGGAGGTATATAGGTGTCATGGTATATAATGAATGTATATAGGTGTCCTGTTATAGTATTGTGGTATATAAGTGCCATGGTATATAATGGAGGTATATACAGTAGCTGTCTTGCTATAGTGTTGAAGCATATAGGGTGCCCTTGGCCACTATGGAGGTATATTGCTGGATCAGGGACATGCTTGAAGCTCCAGGAAGGTCCTGCGGGATCCGGGACATGGTTGAAGCTCCAGGAAGGTCCTGCAGGATACAGGACATAGTCGAAGTTCCAAGAAGGCCCTGCGAGATTCGGGACATGGTTGAAGTTCCAGGAAGGTCCTGCGGGATCCAGGACATGGTTGAAGTTTCAGGAAGGTCCTATGAGATCTGGGACATGGTTGAAGTTCCAAAAAGGTCCTGTGGGATCCGGGACATGGTTGAAGCTCCAGGAAGGTCCTGCAGGATCCGGGACATGGTTGAAGTTCCAGGAAGGGGATGCGGGATACGGGACATGGTTGAAGTTCCAGGAATGTCCTGTGGGATCCGAGACATGGTTGAAGTTACAGGAATGTACTGTGGGATTCGGGACATGGTTGAAGTTCCAGGAAGGTCCTGCGGGATCCAGGACATGGTTGAAGTTTCAGGAAGGTCCTGTGGGATCCGGGACATGGTTGAAGCTCCAGGAAGGTCCTGCAGGATCCGGGACATGGTTGAAGTTCCAGGAAGGGGATGCGGGATACGGGACATGGTTGAAGTTCCAGGAATGTCCTGTGGGATCCGGGACATGGTTGAAGTTACAGGAATGTCCTGTGGGATCCGGGACATGGTTGAAGTTCCAGGAAGGGGATGCGGGATACGGGACATGGTTGAAGTTCCAGGAAGGTCCTGTGGGATCCGGTACATGGTTGAAGTTACAGGAATGTACTGTGGGATCCGGGACATGGTTGAAGTTCCAGGAAGGTCCTGTGGGATCCGGGACATGGTTGAAGTTCCAGGAAGGTTCTGCGGCATCCGGGACATGGTTGATGATTTAGGAAGGTCCTGCGGGATCCGGGACATGGCTGAAGTTCCAAGAAGGTCCTGTGGGATCTGGGACATGGTTGAAGCTCCAGGAAGGTCCTGTGGGATACAGGACATGGTTGAAGTTCCAAGAATGCCATGCGAGATCCGGGACACGGTTGAAGCTCCAGGAAGGTCCTGCGGGATCCAGAACTGCGGACTGACAACTTATGGGTCCCCTGGGCAATAGGAGATATCAAACCTTTCTTCATCATCTTCAAAAAATTCTCTGGTATGCCCATCAGAAAACGGAAAAGATGCGTAGAAGTTGGCGCATGGCAGCGATTGGGTCTCGATTGGGCGAGTGTTTTGTAAATGTGATCGGAAAGTATCTTCTTCCTAGGGAAGTAATCAGTAGAACTATGTATCCAATTCTCAGAAATCCCTCTCTGGGTTCCCTGGCTGTCCGCAGCTCTCCTCCCATCCCCCTCCTTGTACTCGGCAGTGCTATACAAAGAACGTTTGCTCAGTTATGGCATCATTAATCAAGCTCGGCGACTCTGGAAATTGGGATTATCAAACCGTGAGAAAGAGGCGCGGGCACGGTGCCCACAGGCGGGAACGGAGAGACATTTATTAAGCTGCTGCCGTACTGCAAAGCCTCTCTGGTGGGGATGTGGATAATATCTGCGCTCTTCTCCACAAATACCCTGAATAATGAGCTATTATGGCGGCCGGAAAATTCTGGCATAAGACATATTGTTATCACCCCCTTTCCCCTCCCCCACCATCATATGTCAATTTCAGTCATACAGAAAATACACAATTTTCATGCTTTTTTTACACTCGTTAAACCCTTTTGCTGCCACCGCCATATCTTTTACGACATGTAAAGACATTCCAGACGATATTTATCGTATCTGGGAGTTTGTTCACCTATGCCGGATTTCATGCCATGTCACGTGTTTCAGGCTCACCTGTCCCTCCTGGGTCCCCAGGACCTCCATGGATGGAGGTGGAGGAACAATCCCCAGGACCTCCAAGGAGGGGGGGTGGAGGAACATTCTCCAGGACCTCCATGGAGGGAGGTGGAGGGACATTCCCCAGGACCTCCATGGAGGGAGGTGGAGGGACATTCCCCAGGACCTCCAAGGAGGGGGGGTGGAGGAACATTCCCCAGGACCTCCAAGGAGGGGGGGTGGAGGAACATTCCCCAGGACCTCCAAGGAGGGAGGTGGAGGAACATTCCCCAGGACCTCCAAGGAGGGGGGGTGGAGGAACACTCCCCAGGACCTCCAAGGAGGGAGGTGGAGGAACATTCCCCAGGACCTCCAAGGAGGGAGGTGGAGGAACATTCCCCAGGACTTCCAAGGAGGGAGGTGGAGGAGCATTCCCCAGGACTTCCAAGGAGGGAAGTGGAGGAACATTCCCCAGGACCTTCATGGAGGGAGGTGGATTAACATTCCCCAAGACCTCCATGGAGGGAGGTGGAGGAACAATCCCCAGGACCTCCTTGGAGGGAGGTGGAGGAATATTCCCCAGGACCTCCAAGGAGGGACATTCCCCAGGACCTCCATGGAGGGAGGTGGAGGAACATTCCCCAGGACCTCCATGGAGGGAGGTGGAGGAACATTCCCCAGGACCTCCATGGAGGGAGGTGGAGGAACATTCCCCAGGACCTCCAAGGAGGGAGGTGAAGAAACATCTCCCACGACCTCCATGGAGGGAGGTGGAGGAACATCCCCCAGGACCTCCGTGGAGGGAGGTGGGGGAACATTCCCAAGGACCTCCAAGGAGGGAAATTCCCCAGGACCTCCAAAGTGGGAGGTGGAGGAACATTTCCAGGACTTCCATGGAGGGAGGTGGAGGAATATTCCGCAGGACCTCCAAGGAGGGACATTCCTTTAGACCTCCATAGAGGGAGGTGGAGGAACATTTCCCAGGACCTCCATGGAGGGAGGTGGAGAGCCATTCCCCAGGACTTCCAAAGAGGGAGGTGGAGGAACATTCCCCAGGACCTCCATGGAGGGAGGTGGAGGGATATTCCCCAGGACCTCCATAGAGGTGGGTGGAGGTACATTCCCCAGGACCTCCATGGAGGGAGGTGGAGGAACATTCCCCAGGACCTCCATGGAGGGAGGTGGAGGAACATTTCCCAGGACCTCCAAGGAGGGAGGTGGAGGAACATTCCCCAGGACCTCCATAGAGGGAGGTGAAGAAACATCCCCCACGACCTCCATGGAGGGAGGTGGAGGAACATCCCCCAGGACCTCCGTGGAGGGATGTGGGGGAACATTCCCAAGGACCTCCAAGGAGGGAAATTCCCCAGGACCTCCAAAATGGAGGGTGGAGGAACATTTCCAGGACTTCCATGGAGGGAGGTGGAGGAATATTCCGCAGGACCTCCAAGGAGGGACATTCCTTTAGACCTCCATAGAGGGAGGTGGAGGAACATTTCCCAGGACCTCCATGGAGGGAGGTGGAGAGCCATTCCCCAGGACTTCCAAAGAGGGAGGTGGAGGAACATTCCCCAGGACCTCCATGGAGGGAGGTGGAGGGATATTCCCCAGGACCTCCATAGAGGTAGGTGGAGGAACATTCCCCAGGACCTCCATGGAGGGAGGTGGAGAGCCATTCCCCAGGACCTCCATGGAGGGAGGTGGAGGAACATTCCCCAGGACCTTCATGGAGGGAGGTGGAGGAACATTCCCCAGGACCTCCATGGAGGGAGGTGGAGGAACATACCCCAGGACCTCCAAAGTTGGAGGGACATTCCCCCAGGACCTCCATAGAGGAAGGTGGAGGAACATTCCCCATTTTTTTCACATTTCACAAAGTGGCACATAATTTATGAAGTGGAAGGAAAATAATAAATGGTTTTCAATTATTATTTTTTTTTTACAAATAACGTGTTTCATTTGTATTCAGCTCCCTTTACTACGAGACCCCTAACTAAAATCTAGTAAAACCAATTGCCTTCAGAAACAACGTAATTAGTATATATAGTCCACTTGTGTGTAATTTAATTTCAGTATAAATACAGCTGTTTTGTGAAGCCCTCAGGGGTTTGTTAGAGAACCCTAGTGAACAAACAGTGTGAAAAGTTTGGGGTACATTTGTCTGGAGCCCCCTGGTGTCAATACTTTGTATAACCCCCTTTCTCTGCAATTACAGCAGCAAGTCTTTTTGGGGGTGTCTCTACCAGCTTTGCACATCTAGAGAGGGACATTTCTGCCTATTCTTCTTTGTGAAATATCTCAAGCTCTGTCAGATTGGATGGAGAGCGTCTGTGATCATCAATTTTCAAGTCTTGCCACAGATTCTCAATGGGATTTAGGTCTGGACTGTGACTGGGCCGTTCTAACACATGAATAGGCATTCCATTGTAGCTCTGGCTGTACTTTAGGATCGTTGTCCTGCTGGAAGGTGAACCTCCGCCCCAGTCTCAAGTCTTTTGCAGACTCTACCAGGTTTTCTTCTGAGGCCCCGTACAGAAGGTGACCGATGCTTGGATGAGGTTTTCATGCCGAGTTTAGATTCTCTCAGCTTGACCTGATTGGTTCCTGATTTCTGTATTATTACAGAGGATATCCTGCTCTTGCAGGAATAACCCGATTGTCTTTTAATCCAACATTAATGTGTCTGAGCCGAGGATTGCTCTATATTCATTACTGAGATGGATTTAACATGACAAGACTTTATCCTCCAATTATTCCAGATTTCCATCATCGCTTCTGTAATGGAAGACCGAAATCTGACCCACACGTGGTGGGGGGGGGGGGGTTTTCGGTCTCTTAAACCCGAGGCTTAAAGACGTGGGTAATCATACTGTTGCAAGGTACTGTAAGTGTCCAATGTAACTCTTCAGCCACCACTGACCACCAACTAAACTCTCCAGCCCCCGCTGACCACCGGTGTACCACATCGTCCCCCACAAACTCCCATTGTACCCTTCGAGCCCCCACTGAACACCAGTCTACCCCATCAGGCTTCACTGTCCACCATAATACCCTTCAAGCCCCCACTGACCACCAATGTACCTCATCAACCCCCAAAGACCACCAATATACCCCATTGGCCCCCGCTGACCAGCATTGCATCCTTCCAGCCCCAGCTGACAACCAGTGTATTCCATCCGCCCCCACTGACCACTAATGTACCCCTCTAGCTCCCACTTGCAACTAATGTACCCCATTAGTCTCCACTGACCATCAATGTGCCCCATCAATTCCCACCATCTACCATAGTACCCTTTAAGCCCCCAGTGACCACTGGTGTGCCCTGTCTGCCTCCCATTGATTACCAGTGTACCCCATCAGTCTCCACCAACCACCAGTGTTCCCCCCATCCCTCACTTGCCACCAATGTGCCCCATCAGCCCCCACCCACCACCAGTGTACCACACCAGCCCCCATGGACCATCAATGTACCTTATCAGACCTGACCAACCACCATAGTACCCTTCCAGCCCTCAACAACCACCACTGTAACCCACAAATGTACCTCTTCAGCGCTTATCAGCCACCACAGTACTCCTCCAGCCCCCACTGACCACTAATGTACCCCATCAGACCCCACTAACTGCCAGTGTACAGCATTAGCTTCCACCGACCAACCTTGTACCCCTTAAGCCCCCAGTGATCATCGGTGTAACCTTTCAGCCCCCGGTGATCACTGGTGTGCTCCTTCAGCCCCGAATGATTACTGGTGTACCCCTTCAGCCCCCAGTGACCACCAGTGTACCCCTTCAGCCCCCAGTGACCACCAGTGTACCCCTTCAGCCCCCAGTGACCACCAGTGTACCCCTTCAGCCCCCAGTGACCACCAGTGTACCCCTTCAGCCCCCAGTGACCACCGGTGTGCTCCTTCAGCCCCCAGTGATCACCGGTGTACTCCTTCAGCCCCCAGTGATCACCGTTGTGCTCCTTCAGCCCCCAGTGATCACCGTTGTGCTCCTTCAGCCCCCAGTGATCACCGTTGTGCTCCTTCAGCCCCCAGTGATCACCGTTGTGCTCCTTCAGCCCCCAGTGATCACCGGTGTGCTCCTTCAGCCCCCAGTGATCACCGGTGTGCTCCTTCAGCCCCCAGTGATCACCGGTGTGCTCCTTCAGCCCCCAGTGATCACCGGTGTGCTCCTTCAGCCCCCAGTGATCACCGGTGTGCTCCTTCAGCCCCCAGTGATCCCCGATTTACTCCTTCAGCCCCCAGTGATCACCGGTGTACTCCTTCAGCCCCCAGTGATCACCTGTGTACCCCTTTAGCCGCCAGTGATCACCTGTGTACCCCTTTAGCCGCCAGTTATCACCTGTGTACCCCTTTAGCCGCCAGTGATCACCTGTGTACCCCTTCAGCCCCCAGTGATCACCGGTGTACCCCTTCAGCCCCCAGTGACCACCTGTGTACCCCTTCAGCCCCCAGTGATCACCGGTGTACCCCATGAAAATCTAAAATATATTGGCGTTTTCTCTTTGCGCATGCTGTGTTCTGGACATCTCTCATACAAGGTGTCTCCAAGGTAGAGAAATCACAGCGAGTTCCTTCATCTCATCTACAGCCGTATATATATTCTAGGAAGGGGGAAAGCGGCAGAGTCTATACATCAATATACTGACCCCCCCGTCACCCTCCGCAGTATATACATCATCTTCTAAAGATCAGAGCCATGCTGTGCGTTCCATGGAAAGCCCTCGCTGGCGGATCGCTATATACTCGCCTCTATACAGCTGCTGGGAGATGAGGAAAATCAACAGAAAATTCATATTACTCAGAAAACATCATATGAGATTCACAAATTGTGTAGAAGATGAGAGTGATCGGGGGTGGGGGTGGTAAGTAGATGGGAGGACGGGGGTGG